>LPNX010258598.1:0-56876 GCA_001517045.1 Pseudotsuga menziesii
GAACATAGAGCACTTAAGAACTTTAATTCAGTAACATTAGAACATAATAACATGTTAAGCAAGTATGTTTGAAACCTAAAGAACTGGACCTTGGGAAATTAAGTCAACTGGAGGTGGATCGCTTCGGCAAGGTACTCATCTAAATTAAGCATGGGGACTGACTGGGACTCGGGACTTAAAGAATTTATTTTTAACAAGAAACCAAGGATAACATCACCTATATGACAATCGTCATCTAGACCTAACACTTGACAGACCAAAGACATTACCAGTTGCACCTCAGTTCTAAAAATGTGCAAGGGGTAAGGTGAGAAAAGGCCTTCAAGAGACTGACCTTCCTTCAGGATACTTGACAGGAATCGAGAGCGACTTTCACTTTCGCAATTTTTGAAAAACTCGGCAAGGACAGATTCATTTACAGACTCACGATTTACAGGGTAGCTTTTGGGCAGACTAAGGTTTTCTCTGACGACCGAAGCATCAATTTTACACAGTATTTTCAACGCGGACCGACTCACAATGATCCTCTGAGAGGGAGAATAGTTCACCGCGCACCATTTGGAAAATTCAGGGAAGTGGAGGGTTTTCTCAAGGGAGAAATGGTACAAAAAATACTTGCATACATTCAGAACGTCATTCCCCTGTGAAAAATAAGACCACAATTTCTCTTTGCTGCCGGAAACGCTCCCTGTGGACAGGAAGGGGTCGTAGATGCCCCTGTGTCTGTCTACTAAAAATTCCTCTCTTTCATCCGCGACCCGACCAGACACACGAACTTCGCTCCCTTGGTCCATTTCTTAATTTATAATGGTAATTGGACGAAGGAGTTACAGGATTAAAGTCCTACCTGGCGTACTCTGGAGGCGTGTGTTCGGAACGTGCCTGGTACTGAAAAATGGAAGCTCCCAAATTGCCAGGTCCTTTTCGTCGGGTCCCGAGCAAATAAAATAATCATTGGAGAGGTCAACCCTGCCTTTATAGGACCACCCAATTTGCCACGTGGACAGCATTTATTTTCGCAACCACCACTTATCCCTAACTGTCGTGCGCTTCTATTTTCCGGTTTCATCCAAGACCGTAGATCTAGTTTCTCTTTAATTTCTGGCCTTTGGATCATGTGCCACGTATCCCGTTCCGTTCGGCGCCTTGGTGATAAACGACGTGCCAGTCTCCATCCCGGAATGACCTCCTACCGTTGATGAAATCGCCTTTTATCATGAGCCGTTGGATCGGGTGACACGTACTGAATTCCGCTGGGAGTCTGAGACTTATCCCCCGTGCAAGTTTCAACCCCGGAATCGATCCCAACCGTTTATCATTCTGCCTTTAATTTTCGACCGTCGGATCAAGCACTATGTAATGAATTCCGCTGGGCTCCTTTCTTTTATCCAACGTGCAGCTTTGATCCCCGGAATTGTTCTCAGCCATTGATGTGATACCCCTTTAACTCTCCACCGTCAGATCATATGCCACGTACCAAATTCCGATGGGCACTTCGGAATTATCCACCACGCTAGTTTAATCTCCGAAAATTGTAATAGCCGTTGATCTGAATCACTTTGATTTTCAACCGTCAGATCGCTCACTGGGTAACTCATTCCGCTGGGTGCTGTAGGTTTATCATTCGAGCAGGTTCTGGTTCCGGAATCAATCTCGACCGTAGATGCGATCCGACTGCACCTCTCCGCCATTGGATCTAGTAGCCTGTACCTGATTCCGCCGGATTGTGTCATTTTAACCGCTATGCAAGTTTACGAAGCGGATTGGATATGGACCATTGATCCGCCCGAACCAACCTGACGACCGTTGATCTGTGCACCTGATAAGTGCCCGATCAAACTTTTATCTTCCTTGCATCTCCGAGGAGCGGAGAGAATACCAGCCGTTGATTTTCTTCCTTCTTCCATCGCGGCCTAGGATCTTCGGTGACTTGATCGCATTTTGCTTATAGCTCCATTTTTACGATATATCCTTTGATCCAAGTATCCAAACAACCATCTTTCTTTCTCCACCATGGTTTCTTATCCTCTTGATAAATAATGGTGTTAACACCAACTTCTAAAAGTTTATATGCAAGTTCGTTTTCAACCATAATTACTAACAGACTTCTTGAAGGTGCCATTTTCTTTTATTTTTTTGAATTCACACTTGAAATTTTAAAACCTTTTACTTTAAAAGGATGTAGAACGTCAATATATATAATGTGAAATACAATCATTTATATATAATATGTGACCTAATGCTTAAAACTATGTGCTACCTCCTTGAATTTATAGGGTCGAATATGAAGGGGATAAGGTATGTACATCTTTGTATACCAATGAATGAAATCATTGTGTGGAGGGGGACCCTTGTCCCTCAAACAAGGTTAGATTATCCATCAATGTAACGTTCGACTAGATCATGATCTTAAATTAAATTAGGTTTGAATCCGAAGGGGTTAATGTATACATTCAATGTCATAGGCTAAGTAATGAAATGACGGATCCCTTGTTCCACAAAAAAGGGGGTCTCATACATCAATTTAACATCTAACCAGGATCAAATTTATTATTATTATTGTTATTGTTATTATTATTGCCATAGTTGTATTATATGAAAACTTATAATTTATGTTGCATATTTTTTTTTGACGTTCGTCTATTGTCCATGGTAGAAAACTATATGGTATTGTAAAATATGTAGGACAATTTTAAATTTCAAGAACATGTGCCATGGCATATTTATATCATGATTTTGACATATTATTACATGCCTTCATGGCTTCAATACCTTGATGTTATTGAAGCGTCCTATGGGTTGTGTTGATTTCGCATTCTAGACTCAACATATTGACGAAGAGGTCATGTTTGTGTACAAGAAATGGTCAATCCTTTCATGTTCACCTTAAAACCTTGTCCTTAGCTTATACACCACATTTCAATTGGCAATACACCCTTTGACCACCTATAGGTTCAATTCTGTAATACTAGTGGGATCTCTTTCTAAATGGTAGTTGGTTATTGGTCATTGAAAAATAATCTAACAAATGTTTCAATGTTTTGTAGCTTTACATCCAAATATTATTATTGTTATTGTTATTGTTATTATTATTATTATTATTCTATTCTTCGATTCACACTTATATTTCAAGGTGTTAGTTCAATATTTTTTCTCATGAAAATTGTTTTCCCCCCCCTTAGTTAGTAGGATTGTGTTATCCACTCATGGAGTCATATTCATCTCTATTCATGCTCATTCTAATTATTGTTTTTGTACATTAATAATATATGGAAACTGTCTCTTACAATAAACCTTACGAAGGACAAGTGTCAAGTACCTTCTTGCACACTTTTTCAGTTTGAACATAATAATATATTTTACTCAAAGGAATAATATGAATTTAAACTAAGTATGAAATACCTCAAATTGCGGAACATTACAATAGAGTTGATATACTCTAACCTATGTGGCCCCATGCTCGTTCCCTCTACAAATGGTAATAAATATCTCATGAATTTTGTTGATGTGTTGGCTCTATTTGCACTATAGAAAAAATATGAGGCATATGAAACATTAAGTTAAAAGTTAATGTATGGATTCAAAGTGAAGCACAATCTCAGAATGACACATTGCATACTAATAATGGAAAATAACACACTTCTAATGGATTTGAAATCCATCTCCATAATCATGGGACTATGCATCAAACTACAGTTAAATACAAACCTTAATAGAATGGTGTGGTAAAAACAAGTAGAACACTCTTGAATATGGTATGCTTCATGCTATTTTTAAAGAATGTCAAATTGATGTTTTGGGGTGATGTATACTTATGTGCAATTTATTTGAGAAACAAAAGTACAACTTATTCTCGTGGAAACAACACTCTACACAAAATGTGGTATGGACACATTCCTTCCATGAGGCATGTTAGGGTTTTTGGTTTTGATTGTTATGCCTTAATTCCAAAGGAACAAAGAAACAAGATCAATGCCAGTATATGAGAGTGTATCTCCATGGAGTACTCAAACACCACCAAGGAATGGTGCCTTTATGATGAAGTAAACAAAGTTTATACTTTCCAGAGATGTCATTTTTTACGAAATGAATAAATATGACAAGTATATTGAGAGGCATCTTGATTGTATGGAAAAAATTATCTATATAAATACCTCTCATGAATTTGATAATGATATTCCACATCTTGAAGGAGGAATCCACTGATCTTTGACCAATATCTAGAATCTTCTTTTTGGACACCATCTCCTCCTTATGAATAAGTTCATCCCATTGTGTTAAGACTTTTGGAATTCGACTATGTAAAAATTTAGTAAGAGCGATATGTTTTGGGTGGACATCCACCATCTTTGGGATCATACAAATTTGTAGCAAAGTACAAAATATTATGGCATATTAAATATAGATGGATGAGAGAACTACCTGTTAAGTTGAGACATTAGGGTTAGGTTGTTAAGAAAAAATTATGGGATTTAATGTCCAAAAATAACAATAAATAATTTTTGAGGAATATTTAGAAAAGATAAAGAAAAGTAAAATATTATTATATTTACATGATGCCATTGAGATGATTGGAGAGTGAATCTTGAAGACAATGGAGCACCACCAACTAAGCAACCTAGACGTTCATGAAAAGTTCTGAATTGTGTCACAAAGACACTTGAAAGTGTCCATCCTAATGAATTTGGAATTATGGGAATGAGAAGTTTGACTAGACAAGAAGATGGAGGACATGCAGATAATTCAAATTTAGGTGATGTAGATTGTATAGGTATTTCATATGATTGTGAATTGAATTTATCTGCTAACCTTGAACCAAATTTATTTGAATATTTTGTTGTTCGTGATGAGTGAAAAGGAGCCATGCACAATCAACATGATTATCTCATTAAGAATGGGACATGAAAATTGGTGGACCATCTATTTGGAACCAAACCAATTGGTTGCATGTGGGTTTAGAAGAACAAATACAAATCAAATAGATCACTTTATAAACATAAGGAAAGTCTTGTGACAAAGGGGTTTTCAAATAAGGAAGGAATTATCTATGAGGAGACTTTCTCTCCCATAGAAAAATGGGATACCATTTGCACATTATTTTCTTTGGTTACACAGAATGGGTTGAAAGGTCATCATATGGATGTAAAGTCTAGTTTCTTGAATGGAGACTTGAAAGGGAATGTATTTATGTGATCTCATCCATAAGGCTTAAATTTTGTGAAGGGACAAGAACAATTCCATAAGGCATTTTGGTTTATCAATTCCTGGCATCTTTCCTCTAGCTTTTTCCTCTCTTCTTCTTTTTCCGAAGCCATGTCTTCTAAATTATTGTTTTGCTGCTTTGATCCTTTAAGCTCCACATCCCTTAGATTTACCTGTGACATAGCATTAGAGAAGGAGGTGGTGTCTATTTCTACATTGGGAATAGTGGCTGGAATTTCTTCCTCTTAACATTTCTCTTGTAGCTCCTTTTCCTTGGCTGCTATCCTAGCCTTTAAATCCTCTTCCCTTTCCTTTAGCAACTTAGCCTCCTTCTCCCATTGTTTCTCTTTATCCTCAAGTTTTAGAAGCTTGGATTTGCAATTGGTCAGCTCAGTATTTAAATCTTCTTTTTTCTTCTCAAATTCAGTCAACTCAGAAGTTTGAATGAGTTGAGTAGAAGGGATCTTCAATTTCTTCTTCAGTATCTGAACCTCTTTTTCTTTTTCATCTAGAATCCTTTGAGCTACTCCTCCTTGGTATAACTTCCCTTCACCTTTTAGTAAATCATCGTAAAATTTCTTAATTTTGATCCTAAGGGCCTTGTTTTCAACCCTTTCCTTCCTTAGAAGATCCTGAGTTTTCTTTTTATTTGAATCCAGCATGGACACCTGTATTGTAGCTTTCAACAATCTTGTATGTAAGCTATCACTAGTTTCCCTGTTGATTTGTATCATATATGTAGTGGGAATATTTCCTAAGTTCACATTTACTTCAGATACCTTATTACCCATAGTCATGGCTAGACTTAGTGTATGTTTAACATGGTCCCTTATAGTTTTCAAAGTAACTTCTGGTTTGGGAAATTGTTTTACCTACTCATATAATTTGAATGTCTCGTCAAAAGTTTTATCAGCCTTCTATCTGTAAATGTTCAACCAATCTTCTTTATATGCATACTTGTTTGGATTTTGTCCATCAAATACATACTCTTGAAGCTCTAACCCAGTTTCTTTAGACTCTTCTTGTTTTTTTTTCCCTTTACATTGCTCTTCTTCGCTTGCCCTCTCATACTTCTTTTCTTCACCTACACTATTTGTTGTTCTTGTTCAACTTTCTTCTTTTTTTGAGTGCTAGTAGTATCTAGTTCATCAGTATCCTTGGGCTCTGCATACTCTCTCTTCTTGGTATCCTATGAAAAGCTTATTAAATATGATACATTTCCAGCATAAGCAACTACATCAAAGAGATCCATGGGAGGAGAATTGTTTCCAGCTAAGGAAGAAACAGAATCCATTTCCATGTAGACATTATCTAGAGCCTAAATTGGATAATCCTCCCAATTAGCTGCCTCCCTAAGTTAAGCTACTTCTGTGTGTTCAAAAGGTTTGTTGTTATTGGCCTATATTCTCTTTGAAATCATCTGACGAGGATCATAATTGACTGCAACCCTAAAAGGAAACCCCATACTCTTATGCATATTATCAATTATTCGCAAGGAATCCCTACTTTTTACAACATATGGTCCTGCCTCCCAGGGAAATTTCATGTCTAAAATGTTCCTGAAGCTTAGGATGTGTTCTTCTTCTACTATAAGCTTATGTATGTTAAATTCCAAAGAGAAAATCCTAACTCCTAGGAAAGCCGAGAGAACATAGGGCTGGTTCACAAACCCATACAACCTTATAATAGTTTCTACCTCTGCAAGGAACCAATATCCTACCATTTTGCTATGGGAGAGCTCCAGTAGTTCCTTCATTTCTGGAAACACCCTAGGCATTCTTTCCTAAAAAAATATGTTGTAAACTTTGGCCATCAAATCATTTATAAAAATGCTATAATTCATGGTCATCTCATCTTTGAGCACTAGCCCAGGAGACTGAAAACTGTCTTCTTAGTGTGACAAAAACATTCTCAGTAAGAAATATTGATATTGGAAAACCTTGGTACCGTGGTACCGCGGAAATTAACTAGCTGAGAACGAATGTTTTCAGCTAGAAACTCATCAAATTTAAGGCAACAGGATTGAAAGGACTGTCTTGGAAGTTCAAGTTCAATAGGACAAGTACTCAAGACAAACAACAGACTCAACAATGGCTCTGTAACATAGACATTAGTATCTAGACCTAAAAATCGGCTGGCCAGAGTTACACAGGCTTGGTCTTCTTCATTAAATATATTTAGGTCAATTGGATAGGACAAACTTAGGATCTCACCATCAAGTTTGGAACATGATTTCATAAATGCTTCCTTAATTTCAACTGCAGACTCATGGAAAAATGAAATGATAATCTCCTCTTTGTATTCCTAGGACAACTGAACAAACTCATGTGGGATGGCTAGGGATTTGTGAATGGCAGTGGCGTTAATAGGGCATAGGATTTTAGACTAAAAATTATCCATAATGACTCCTTCAGTTTCAGAATAATTACTTACGAACCATTTGACAAACTCAAGGAAGTTAGGGGTCTGGTTGACAGAGAAAAAGTGAAAAAAAGGATTTAAAAACACCATGGGTATCGTTACCCTAGTCCTTAAGAAACTTCAACCTATTCTTAGCTGTTTCAATTGTCTCATTCATTAGGATAGTATCATCTATTTCAACGTTTTTATCTTCAAAACTCTTCTCATCCCTATGATAAGAAACCCCTACTTCATCATTATCTGCTACTTCTACTACCTCTACCTCATCCATTATATCCATTCCAGAAATACTTAGAAGGTTTGAAAATTCCTACCTTGTCACTTCACACAGTTCTTTGACTTTCCCATGCTGGCATTCTACACACTGTCAGGGTATTTTTCAAATTCAAAACTTCAGGAAAGACCAATCTTTTTCAACTCCACGTAGATGATTTTATAGATTTTTATATCGCATAACCTCCGTGCTTCTTCAATCAATCTATACCATAGATCTATTCATCTTTGCAATCCAAGCCTTCGATACGCCAAATCTTCATACCAACACCCAACACTATCCCTTCACATCTTAATTTTGGGGACATCAACATCAACCATCGATCTCTAAACTACCTTCATCGGGATCGCTCAACATTGAGAACTCTAACACTCCGCCAATCCTTTTCCATCTAACCGAGTGAGCAACTTCTGATAGCGGAATGTTTCTCATCCATTGATCAAGCTTGATCTCTCACAGCAACCATCGATATTTTTGGTCCCTACTACTTTCCGGATTAAAATACCGACTTTGTCTGTGCTAGTTCAATCCACGGAATTATTCCAAATCGTAGATCTATCTCTGCTCTCATCTCCACCGTCCGATATTTCCACCCTTTTAACTCATTCCACAATTTTAAAAAGCTTCTTTGTCCGGGCATGTTCACCGCAATGAATGCTTTAGCGATGTTGATCTAGCTTTGGATCAATCGCAACCCTTGAACATTACTCCCATTTAACATACTCTGTAGATATAAAAACTGTATTTTACCTTGCATCTCCAATCCGCGAAATTCTTGTTCACTATTGATCTTCACACTTTTGAATTTGAACCGTCGATTCATGACACTCTTTGCCTTATTTTCTCTATTGCTTATTTCAAGGGTATAACGATCCACCACCATGGATCCAAACCATTTCATAATCCTGCGATCCACTACAAATTATTTAGGCACCCCTGTTAACTTAAAGGGCGCCTTCAAAACATTTTCAAATGAGGCCGATTCCCAAACCCTTCAATAATCGAAATTTTTTCAAATATGGTGCTAACAAGACCTTTTCGACCTTCACCCTGACCTTTGAACTTCTTTTTTGCATGGACCTCTCATATCTCTACGGA
The DNA here is from genome assembly GCA_001517045.1 of Pseudotsuga menziesii. Lineage (NCBI taxonomy): Eukaryota > Viridiplantae > Streptophyta > Pinopsida > Pinales > Pinaceae > Pseudotsuga > Pseudotsuga menziesii. Next base: position 8,996 of record LPNX010258598.1, read on the forward strand.
TCTATTAACTCCCTCCCAACTTCTATTGCAGGATTCTTCTAGGCCTTCAGATATTGATCTCCAGACTCAATCTCCACCGTTCGTTCTCTGCAAAAAACTTGTTAAGGAAGAAAACCTATGGGTTGTGCCGATTGATCATGAAATTGCTCAATCTAGCCTGCAATCATCTCGATTATTTAGCTTATCACTCTTATGCATGCATCCACACTCTACTTGAACTATTCAAGCAAGAAATTGATGCATGAATACAGTAGCTTCTCAGAAATACACAAATGTTCATGAAAACACTGAAGTCGGTTCTACACAGACAGTTTAACACAGCACATGAATAAAGGCTAAACAACCCAACAAACACACGGTTAATCCTTCTATTAAGTAACAAAGGAAAATGCATGCAACTTGGATCTCTCTCCTTATGATTCTTCAAAATATTTACAAGTAGGAATCAGACACAGGTCTGTCCTCTCTCTGCAAACTTAGAATTCTAATGATGAAGAGAAGAACCCCCTCTACATCTCTAAATTGTCTATTTATGCTAAAACTACGACCGCCTCAACTGAGTGGTCCTGCAACTAAAAACAAACTAACTCCTAAGCATGATGAAACATCTTTGTCAGAATCAAATAAGCCTGCGATTTGATCTCCATGCAGGGATTCATGATACAGAGCCCGCTCCTACAGTACTAACAAACAATGACTTAGAACAAAATGGTTACAAAATATGCCACAGCATGTGACCAACTCATCACATTGCTGGCATGCGATGATGCTCCTGCATCAAAATTTCAAGGTAGAAAAATTATGAACCCCTATTTATTAGATCGGCTACAGTGAAACCATTGGCTTTCAACTCTGCAGTGCCCATCCAAGTAGAATCCTCTATTGGTCGCTTCTTCCACTTGACCAAATACTCTAGATAGTCCTTCCTCCTTGTACTCTTCGTCACTCTAGTGTCCAGAATGGCCTCAACTTCCAATATTTGTGCCACAGTTATCTGCCCCACCCATTGTAAGTCTCTAGTAGGATCTTCACCTTTTGCAAAGGTTCCGGTGTCACCTGCTACCACTAATACATTTGGGCAGATTTTTCCACGAAATATTTCCACGTTTTGAAAATTTGTGGATTAATACTTCATTTTTTTTTATCATGGCGAAAAAACCGTGGCAATATCGACGTTTTTTAATTTCCGACGAACTTTCGTCTCTATCTTTGTACACCCGCCAAACCAATGCCAGCTTTCAACGGTTCTTGACTGTTTACACGCAGGTTAACTCATGCATTTTCATCCACATATAACTTATAGAAGATCTAGCTATTTGCATAATGGAGTAAACTTGTTCTGGGTGAGAAGTGAATTCTAGCCCTCCCTCAGTTCATATTCTCGGTTCATATTCAAGCCAACAAGCATGAACTAGCTGGAACTAAACGTCAAAGAAAAATAATGCTTCTATCTTCTGTTCAATCATAGAGAGAAATCCTAAAATGGAAACCCTCAATAATAATAAAATAGATTTGATTTGTTTCCCTGGTTGTTGCATCTTTTTTCTTCGGTCTGGGTCTGACTGGCTATGTGTGGTATAATATTTTATGTATATGACAGAAGCCACCTATACCCCTGCCTTAAGCCATCCATGTGCCCTTATATTTTGCATAGAGACGTTTACACTTGTTCATATATGATGTCACCATGGATAAATAGTAATTTCCATGAAACTAACTACCTCATTGTAGCTATCTCTGCTACTGCAACCTAGTTACCTATATGATGTCAGCATAGATAAGTTTACCTTTTATATCGCCAGTTTCCAGATCCTTTGCAGGAGCATGGCAAGCCGTATCACTTAGCACATTTTCTATAGTTGTGACAAGGTTCTTGGTGATTGATTGAGTGTAGATTGAGCTCGGATTTCTTTATCAACCATATCCAAAACTAGATAGATCAGTCATACTCTACAACAATCATCTGGCCATAAATTCATAAAAGGTAAGCATGCATCCTTTTTTGGGGGATACAAACTAACATTGAGGCTCAAAATAACAATTGTATTCTTCGGTTCATGTACCTTACGAACAAATTTAACAACCCTGCAACTCCCTCCTTTTATTTAAATAAGAGTAATTACAACAAGAGGGTCCAGTCAACAATGACTCTAGCCAATTCATTTTTTTTATAGATCCGATGCTCCACTAAGCTATTGGCCATTGACATAGTGTTAACTACTTTCCATTGTAGAAGGACAACTTTATGATTGGACCATTTGGGCCACCTAGTGTTCCAATGCCCAAACTATTAAGGTCTCCTTATGAGTAAATCAAAGGCCATTGCACAACACTTGTTGGCATCAATGAAAACTTCAGTCTATTAGACACAATGCTCACTAAGAGTGGGGGGGGTGAATCCATGAGATAAGGCTTGAACTCAATTTCAACGTATTTTTCTACGAATCTTATCATTCCCGCAGCCATCTCTGTCATCAAGTTTTCCTGTCTATTGTCATGTCACCATCTCCTTGTAATCTTTGCACCAACATCTTTGTCTTGCCCAAATAATCTTCAAATGACCACTGAAGGTTCATTTGACTCTCTATATGTTCCATGCTTGTCAATGTCATTATGCATGTCCTTAGTCATCTTTGTCCTTCATGTCTTGTTCCAATTACACCTTTCCATGTCATCATGCTTAGCCACCTCTTCGAATCTTTGTTTGTTATTTATTGTTTTAATGAAATAATCAATTAAAACTTCTTCTAAACATTGCATCTCTCCAATAGTAAGATGTGTCTCTTCAAGACTCTGTCTTAATTCTTTTTTATTAAATTTTTGTTTATTTTTCTAAATACATTAATATAGCCTCTTATATAATAAACTCTATTTATTATTTTTCAGTAACTTTGTAGGTCCATCTTTTGCATATATGACCATAATAGTGCAAACTAAAAGTATGGTTGTATAGCCACCTTAACAAGGATTAGATCCATATCACCTTTTGAACTTTTTGATACACACGCATTATCTGGAGATCATTTGAAAATAGGCTTCCAAACATTTTAATTTAACACAGACAAAATTGTTTTTAACTTCATGTAAAAACAATTTTTCTTCTACTTTGGAAAATTGATTTCTCCCTCATGTGGTCACCATAAGGAAACCTACAAGCATGGATAGATAGCCATTTCAACAATGAACAAGACCATATCACAAGATAAATCTATTGACACACACACAACCTCTGGAAATCATTTCAACATAGCTTCTCAACCTCTTTTGAACATCAAAACATATTTCTTCCCATTTTGGCAGACTCCTAGTTCATACGTGTGAACACTCTATGGAGACCTGAATTCAGGAGCACATGGACAACTTACCAATGAATGGATCCATGAAATTTGATAAATTTACTTGCACAAAGACAGCCCTTGGAGGGCATTTCCAACTGACCTCTCAAACTCCTGTTTTTAACACTGTGTCAATTTTCTTTTGTTCTCATTATGCAAAATATTATTTTTCCTATTTTTGTTATATTGATATTTTGCATATGAGACCATCATAAGAAAAACTGAAGGTATGGCTGGATATTCAGTTCACCAAGGAACATGACTATTCTACCTGATGAATTTTGTCATCAAAATAACCCCTCCTTGAGGGCATTTCAAAATGCCTTTTCAATTTCCCGAATCTAACACTTAACCAATTTTCTTGTGTTCTTAAAATGCAAAACAATATTTTTCTTACTTTTGAAAGATTTATATCTTTGTTATAAAACACTCCACATGATAACTGAGACCATGGTTAGATGAACCCATCAACAAGCTATAGCCTAACACTTTCATATTATTTTTTTCAACATCCTATGAGATAGGGTAGGCATTTCCCTGAGGCCATTGAGGTAGTTTTTCCAGTACTGAAATAGTGAAAAATAGCCCGAAACTTTGTTTTGGTAGACCATTATCTTTGTCATCAAACATCTTCTTTGAGAGCTGAAACCATGGTGAGATAGCCTCTTCAACAAGCTGTAGGATGATAGCTTCATATAATTTTTATCATACACCTATAAGGTATGGCGAGCATTTTCCCAAGGCCACATGAGCCATTATTTCCAACACTTGGACACTTTTATTAGCCTGGTCCAATCTACCTAAAACATTGTTTTGCCAGGTTCATAAATTCTTTCTCAGCTATTTCCAAGACAGTCTGAAGACATGATCAGGTAGGACAAATATCAATCTACAAGACCCCCATATGGTGCGGGCATTTTCTTCAACACACAATTTGTGGAAGGAATTTTCTTAAGGCTACTTGAGCTAGTTTTCCAACACTTGGTCATTTTCAGGACTTTCTCCAAAATTTATTCTAAAACCTCATTTTGGCAGATTCAACTTTTTCTTTAGACATGCTTAAGGAGAAATAATACCATGGTTAGGGAGACAAACCAACACACTACAAGACCCCCATGTGCTACGGGCATTTACTCTAACCCATAATTTAGGGTGGGAATCTTTCTGAGGCTACTTAGCCATGTCATCATGCTTAGACACCTCTTCCAATCTCTGTTTGTTATTTATTGTTTTAATGAAATAATCAATTAAAACTTCTTCTAAACATTGCATCTCTCCAATAGTAATACGTGTCTCTTCAAAACTCTGTCTCAATTCTTTTTATTAAATTTCTGTTTATTTTTCTAAATACATTCCTGTAGCTTCTTAGTTAATAAACTCTGTTTATTATTTTTCACTAACTTTGCAGGTCCATCTTTTGCATATATGACCATCATAATGCAAACTGAAAGTATGGCTGGATAGCCACCTCAACAAGGATTAGATCCATGTCACCTTTTGAACTTTTTTATACACACATATTATCTGGAGATCATTTGAAAATAGGCTTCCAAAATGTTTAATTTAACACAGACAAAATTGTTTTTAACTTGTAAACAATTATTCTTCTAGTATGGCAGATTGATTTCTCCCTCATGTGATCACCATCAAGAAACCTACAAGCATGGATAGATAGCCATTTCAACAATGAACAAGACCATATCACAAGATAAATATGTTGACACACAGACTCAAACTCATGTTTTTAACATTGTCAATTTTCTTTTGTTCTCATTATGCAAAATATTATTTTTCCTATTTTTGGGAGATTGATATTTTGCATATGAGACCATCATAAGACAACCTGAAGGTATGGCTGGATATTCAGTTCACCAAGGAACATGACTATGCTACCTGATGAATTTTATCATCAAAATAACCCCTCCTTGCGGGAATTTCAAAATGCCTTTTCATTTTCCCGAATCTAACACAACCAATTTTCTTGTGTTCTTAAAATGCAAAATAATATTTTTCTTACTTTTGGCAGATTTATATCTTTGTCATAAAAAACTCCACGGGATAACTGAGACATTGGTTAGATTCACCCATGAAAAACATATAGCCTAACACTTTCATATTATTTTTTGCATCATCCTATGAGATAGGGCGGGAATTTCCATGAGGACACTGAGGCATTTTTTCCAGTACTGGAATAGTGCAAAACAACTTGAAACTCTATTTTGGAAGCCCATTATCTTTGTCATCAAACATCTTCTTTGAGAACTGAGACCATGGAGAGATAGTCTCTTCAACAAGTTGCAGGATGATATCTTTAGATAATTTTTATATACACCTATAAGGTACGGCGGGTATTTTCCCAAGGCCACATGAACCAATTTTTCCAACACTAGGACAATTTTCTTAGTCTGGTCCAATCTGCCTAAAACATTGCTTTGGCAGGTTCATAACTTCTTCCTCATCTACTTCCAAGACCATCTGAATACATGATCAAGTACGACAAATATCAATCTACAATACCCCCATACGGTATGGGAATTTTCTTCAACACACAATTACAATAAGCAACACTTACAACATAAATTAAAGTTTTGAAGTGATTGCATAGAGTATAAAATGGCATTTCAGTAAGAATTTGAACAGGACAAGAATTTTGCAACACACCTATATAAGTATTAGGAGATTAAGGATGTGATTACAGGGAGAACTACAAAAATAGCTTTGTGTCCATGCCTATAATGTGTATCACTCATGTGAGGATTCTCTATGATTCAAAAATTTGCATAGTTTTGCATTTCATGTTTGATAAGGCAGAGTAACTAGTAGTCAGACAACCTATTTTCAAGGACCATCACACATTAATTGGCATAAAATTGGTATATGAGGAAACAAATATGGTAAGGACTGGAAATTTCTATATGTCACCTATATAATTATTAGGAGATTGAGGGTGTGGAAATAATGTAAACAAATACAACCATTAAGAAAATCAAAAATAAAAAATTTCTACGAATTTAAAATACTAGCACCTCTATTCTTTAGAGTGGTCCTTTCCTCCTAGGAATATAGTTCCAAGGGAGGCTAAAACAACCACAAAATTATCTCAACTCACACATAAATTATTTCCAGAACTTCAAATAAGTTTATTTATTTATTTAATGTAACAATTTGGATACTGAGCAATATAATTTCCACAATGTCTATCGCCCCTCTACGATTGTCTTGTGTTATCGTATCAATGAGAAAATAATTGGTCTCTTTTATTGCAGCATTAACTAGAGCTCTGTTGGTTTTTTTATCTTTTTCTACCACTACTTCCAAGTCTATTGTTTTTGCATCGTCTCTTGTTGGTAGGGTATAAACAATTTTGGTTGTTGCAATGCTATCTGCATTACTATATGATTCCTCATGTTGTTGTTCTTAACCTTGACACAATATACTCAATATTTATGGTTCTTGTCTCTTTTACATTTTCAAAACCATTACTTTCAAGTTCCACAACTTTTGCATTGTCTATAACTTCATCAGTAATTGGAATATCCATCTCCGTTATTACATCTCTATTAGGTGTTATGTTGCATTATTCATGTGGCTCTTCCAATATCATTGTTTGTTTTCCTACCACTGCATCATCCTATGTATAGAAAGTCTCAACAAGTTCTCTATAGAATGGGTTTCATAATAGTGTAATAATTAGTTATTGGTTTCATACACGGTAGATCAACTATTGTCGAGATAAACCAACATTTCATGAATGTACCAATAATAATGCAGTAAGGGCCAAAATTTCCCTAGAGTTTGACTAGAAATCCAAAGTGCATAAAGTGGATTAAAAGTTTAAGAATGATAACTTGTGTAACAGAAGTCCAAACCAAGATTTACTAAGTTCAGTTGGCATTATATCTTACAAACATAAGAGAATCCCATTAAGCTAGTAAGATTGTTGTCAGGTGATTCTTGATAAAATTACGAAGAGAAAAAGATGGTAATAAGATGTATGTTGTATTATGGACACTTGCATGTGTTGATTCTACTTAGAAGAGATTTTATTGATCAGTATCCAAATTGTTACATTAAATAATATGTAATAATTGTATCCAAATTTTCTGTAATAAGATGTATGTTGTATTATTGACACTTGCATGTGTTGATTCTAACACCAATTCCATACTTAGACAAATTTCTCAATTTGGACTAATCTGCCTAAAACACCCTTTTGGCAGGTCCATAAATTTTTATTCATCTACTTCCAAGATAATTTAAAGACATGGTTAGGTAGAACGAAGACCAATCTACAAGACCCCCATGTGCTACGGGCATTTACTCTAACCCATAATTTAGGGCCGGCATCTTTCTGAGGCTACTAAGCCATTTTTGCATCACGAGCTTGTCTTGAGTTGTACATGCATAATTTCTTTGAGTAATTAGTGAGACGTCGACCCTAGCCATAGTAGCCTCTTTATAAACTAACGAAATATTGTTGCATGCATCAATTATTGCAAATTCCAAGTGTTGGAAAGCGTTGCGATAGAAGAACACAATATTCCCTATGCGGTTTTCCATTTCTTGTGTCCAATATGGAAGAATATTCTACCAAGAGGAAAAGAAGTAGCAATGCGGGCTACCTTGGATTGATTCCTAAGAAGAAACCCAATCCTGAACCCGAGGAGAAGAAATTCATGTTCAGGGGCTAAGAAAAATCCACTGGGGTCCCCAAGTCTATGTGGAAGATGCAATGGGAGAATGAATACCGGGACTTTAGAAGCTGTGATTTCTTTGAGGGTTTTTGGGGAGACACTCCTGGGACATGAAAACCCAGGCACCGTGTAGCCGGAAGTATAGATATTTGGAAACAGTCAAAGTGCTTCACATCTAGGCCTCGGTGGTTGGCGCTTTCCTGGTATGAAAAACCAGGGCGACAGATGAGCATGGAATTAAGCTCACCAACCATCAACACCCCAAGACTGACAAGATTTTCAAAGCATATTGCCATTTCAACTCTTCCAGAATTCTCAGAATCTCTTAGAAGAATAACACTTCGAGCATTGTCTCTAATTAGTGATTCATCCTATGCATCTTAATCGGCCTGGGAAGGTGGTGTTTATATAGGTTGATGAAGATGAATATGGATACGAAGATGACTAGTCAGCATAATGGCAGCACAAGTGGACGTGGGTAGGGATCTCTATTTTCTGTTGAGAATCTAGTCATGCCACCTCCTTTGAATATGATGCATTGCTATCCACATGGATCGTTGTGTTTGGAAGTGACAATATTTTCCTTTTCACTTACACTGATAGTGGTGTTCAGAATGCTTTCAGCTAGCCACATACCTTTGCTTCGTGTAGAGGCCAGGTTCATTGGTTAAAAGATCTGAACTTCATGATCTCTTGTTGTTTTCTACGCAAGCCACATGCCGGATCTTTGGAGTCGGGAAGGCTGGTGAATCGGTGATGCTTTGGACATGATCTTCACCTAAGGCATGTCACAAATGGTGTCGAGGGATATGATTATTGGTCAGCTTGTACATGATCAGGACATCCTTTCTGTATTGAACGTGACCAAGACACCACCTTTACCAGGTTGAACAGCTCCAGAGTCGTTAGGGATCAAATTTGAAGGAAATGTCTCATTTTACTTTGAAGGGCTATGAGAAATTGAACCCTTCAATATTGAAATTTAAAAATAAATCATTCTTTTCATTTGAAAATTTAAGTGTTAAAAAAAAAATCATTATTTATTAAAAACATTGTATATGAAAAAAAATGACAATAAGAAGAAATCCCAAGTGATTCAACATTTAAATGGAATTAGTGAGGTAAACCATGTACATATGATCACTTCTAGATTCTTTTTATGCGGATTAATCAAGAGTTAGTATATAGGAGAGACTAAAATAAAGGTTGAGAATGAAGAACATGTAAGGGTGATGGAATATGGGATTGGGAAAAATCCCATTTAGAAAGAGATTGACGCACTTGTTTTGTTAATTTGAACATAGCCATAACCATTAGGATTATTGGTTTTTTGTACTGCATGTTCTTTGGCCTATTTATTTTTTGAAGGGAAATGTTTGTTTCCTATGACGCTAAAGTGATTAGAGTAGTTGAGAACTACTCGCAACCTTATCTGAATGCATAATATGAAATTAGGGGTGAAAGTAGGCTCATGGGGTACTAAAGCTTATTTGTGTCTAGAATTGTTTTGAGAAGAGATCCACTATTAGAAATGCTATGTTACAAGGCCAAAAGAGATCAGGCATCAAATCCCTAACATTAATAACAAACTAAAAATATTATCTTTGTCCATTTCCAACGTATCGGGCCTAAAACTAGTGTACTTCTAACATTGTACATCCTTGAGAGATTTAAAATTTTTGATCCTTGTTGTGACCACTTGATCATTTCCATAACCAATGGTTTAAATAAACAACATAAAAGTAAAAAAAATGTAAGAATAAATTTTCCATGACATTTTACCTTGCCTATTTTGAAATGAACATTTCTACATGCTATTAAAAGCATTGTATTATTATCTTTCTAGCTAAATAAGTTTTTTAGGATCCACATTTCCATTAATGGAAAAAAAGTTACAAATACCATCACAAAGATAATTGATATGTTTGTCCATATGGACATAGTTCATGAGTAACTAGCCATTCAATTTCAAACTCCACCAAATCCCTAAGCATCGTCTTCACCATAGTAAACCTAAGTATTAGAAGACTTGTAAATTTATCTTTCAAACTTTAGTCTTGAGTCTACTAACATCTAGATGTCAAATGGGAGGGATTGATAGGGATTCTCATTTATCTTTTCAAAACTCGGTGCATATAATTATTATTCAAACACATTGAAAAAAGTATCCTTCAGTGCGCCTACCTAAAAGAAAAACCCCAAAATGTAAACCTAATGCTTTCAGGCAGCAACTTTTTTTATCAACCCTAAATTCAACAACTATTTTTAGATTTGAATCATGTCCTCCCTAGATGCTCAATTCAAAGTGATAAAAAAAAATCCCCACTTTTTTGTGGATTATGGATAGTCTCTTATGTGTCCAGAGACTTTAAGAGATCATTCTTTGTTTTGAGGGTGCTCGGGGCACAGATCAGAGAGCCCACAGAAGGAAGAGGAGGAGGAAGAAGAGGAATCAAGTAAAAAGGTGGGGCGAGTGAGGAGAGGAGACATAATAGGGGAGGTAAATACTATCAACCTGCATAGCTTGATTTGGGGAGATCAGTATCAACCGTCGATCTCTAAACTATCTTCATCGGGACCGCTCAACCTTGAGAACTTTAACATTCTGCTAATCCTTTTTCATATGAATGAGTGAGCAACTTCTGATCACGGAATGCTTCTCACCCATTGATCTACCCAACATCTTGTTCCAACCATAGATCTTCGCAACCCCTACCACTTTCCGCGGATCGACCATAGATGTTGATTAGGAAAAGGGAGATGACGGTGACGATGATGATGATGATGATGATGATGAAGATGTGATGACAAGATATTTACTTTTCTATTCACTAAATTTTTCTGAGCTTAGCCAACATTATAATAGAATGGTTATGAGTGATTATTCACTCCTATAAAGAATGCACTTTATGGAACTACCAAACTGCTCCGTTTGGATCTTCCTCTTTTAAGACACCGGACTAGGTCCATAAGTCTTGATTCTTCATGTGCACAAATCTAAGAACAGGAGGCTTCACAGGGCCCAAAAGGTTGTATTTTATTTTTTACTACTTCCTTGGATCATATTGAATTGTCAGATTAATCCTTGGAATGGTTGTTAGGAGCAATCCTTATTTTTTCACTCAACTGGATGCCCCCCCTATCTTGTAGACGTATCCATCCACTGAGCTCCCCCTAAAGTTGCGATGATGAAGATGATGATGATGATTATGATGACGAATATGATGATGACGATGAAGATGTTGACGATGATAATGAAAATGATGATGATGAAGATGATGATCATGATAATGGAGATGCCAATGAATTAGATGACGATGATGTTGATGATGAATATGATGATGAAGATGAAGATGCTGACGATGATGACAACGAATATGATGATGATGAAAATGAATATGATGATGATGATGGTGATAATGAAGACGTTGATGATGAAGATGATGATTATGATGATGATGATGATGATAAGGAAGATGACGATGATGAAGAAGATCATGATGACGATCATGATGATTATGAAGATGATGATGATGATTTTGATGAAGACGATGGTGATGAGGATGACAAGGATGATGATGATCATCATCATTGTTGTTTTCATCACCATCATCTTCACCATATTCATGATGATCATGATCATCATGATCGTCATCACGATCATCATCATCATCAGCGTGTTCGTCCTTGAAGGGAGTTATGTATAGGATGTCACTATAAGCAATGCAACCAATACAAATTATGACAAAATCCTAGTTAAATTAAATTAAATTAAATTAAATTAAACTACACTAAATTAAAAACATAGAGTTGTTTAACTATAATTAATTTAAAATCCAACAAAATACAAAATATGCAAAAAAAAAAAAAAACTAAACAAAAGATAAATATGCAAAATAAAAAAACAAAACAAAACACCAAATATAAAATATGTAAATAATCAAACAAAAAAAGCAGAATTCAAAAACACCTGCACACTAGCTCAGTAGCATTCAAAAACAGTCGCGCGGGATCTGCTCCGGCTCCCATTTGGTGGTTTTCGATTTCAAACTTTCACTGAAGGATTGGAACAGGCTATGATGTTTTTTTTAACAGGAAGGGCGGGCGAAGGAATTTTCCTATTAGTGCATCATCCACTCCCTTCACATGTGAGCCCATGCTTCTAGAACCACCTACCCCACCTCCAGAATGGCAGTAATGTTTAGACCTTCAGGTTTGTTTCCTTCTATGTTTTTTTTATTACCTATTTTGTTTTTATTTTATTCATAGTTTTTTTCGTTGTTGTGGATGTGGTGGAGATGAAATGGCTCAAATATCCTTGCAAGCATGACATTAGAGGAAATTTCAACTCAAAATGGGCCGCCTAAAATGAACTAATAAAATAATAGTTAAAATAATAAAATAATATTTATTAATTTTGGAGGAAGAAAAGAAAAAAACTACTTTTTTGTTTGTATTTTCGACATATCTCCCTATGTTTTTACTCAAATTTCGATCGGGAGAGCTCGTTGGATGCGGAATTAAATTCCGCATCCAACGAGTACCCACTCGGCATACTTTTGACGGACCTCGCTACCCCAAAAACAAGAAATACCTGAAAAAATGAAATGATGATGTCATCATTTCATTTTTTCAGGCATTTCTTGTTTTTGGGGTAGTGGGGTCCGTCAAAAGTATACCGAGTGGGTACTTGTTGGATGCAGAATTTAATTCCGCATCCAGCGAGCTCTCCCGATCGAAATTTGAGTAAAAACACAGGGAGATATGTCGAAAATACAAACAAAAAAAGTAGTTTTTTTATGATAGTTATCCCCAAATTTATATTAAAAAGGTGTTTAAGACCTATACAGTATTTCAAATTTAAATCAATTTCATTGGCTAACACATGATGACATGGAATTTGAATAAAATTTAAAAGGCCCATTTTGAGTTGAAATTTCCTCTAATGAGCACGAGTTGTCTAGGTGAACTTGGGAAATTCAATGTGAGAAATAAAACCAATAGTTATCGAGGAAAAGGAGGAAGGGAATGTGGAGCTATATGATTGTAGGGCATGCTATGAATGGAAAAGATGAAGAGGCTTCTAATTTTACTTTCTCGATGGTGCTTCTGATTTGTGCAAACATCACGGCTTATGATCAGGGTAAGCAAGTTCATATCCTCACCATAAAATATGGATTTGATTCATATGATTTTGTGGGTATTTATCTAGTTGGAATGTCTACAAACTGTGGGTTTGTTTCTAGTTTTGTCCATTCTTTTTGGGCATCATGTCAAAATTATCATGAATTGACAGTTCAAAGATAGATTGTGAATGTTTTTAATAGTACGGTTGTTAGTTTTTCTTTGATAATGGAAACTTTTTGGAGTTTGAAGCCCGAATGTTCTATAGAAAACTCTTTTTGTTTGCTCAGAGTGGTTTTGAGGCTACTAAGGGGAGCTTTGTAGCAATTTTGGAATGCCAAAGCTTGCCTTGAGTTGTACATTCATAATTTCTTTGAGTAATTAGTGATACATCGACCCCATCCATAGCATTCTCTGTATAAACTAACGAAATCCCTTTACATGCATTAATTCCTGCAAAATCTAAGTGTAGGCAAGCGTTGCGATAGAAGAACACAATATTCCCTCTGTGGTTTGTCGTTTCTTCTATCCAAGATGGCAGAATCTTCTACCAAGAGGAAAAGAAGCAGCAATAAGGGATACCTTGGAGTGCTTCCTAAGAAGAAACCCAAGCCTAAACCTTAGGAGAACAAATTCATGTTCAGGGTTTATCTTCATAATGGTTTGCATTTAACTCTACAGTTCGATGATGCCGTTGAAAAGATGTCAGTCTCCTAGTTTGTAAGGACTGTTAGGAGAAAAGATGAGAAATAAATAATACAAAAGGGGCCAAGAAAAATCACCATACACCAAACTTTAAAATGAAATATTTTAAAGAATGCATAATAAATTATGAGCAAAAATTTGTATTGTTAAATTTGCAAATTTGTTTTTATACAATATATTTCTTTCAGCACATGTGTATTTATTTATTTTGGATTAAATTAATTTTTTTGTATTTCTTTGGAGATTATTGAAATTTCTGTTTACTATAACTCTGTTTATTTGCGTTCTGATCATTGGAGAGCAGAGGTGGATTTGGTTCTGAATACTGTGGCAATGAATGCTTCAACTAATTCGTCAATCCTACAGTTTTGTGATGAGGAAAATATCTCTTGTTTTGGAGACGCACCATCTTTCACCCCCTTTCCTATCTCAAGGGCTTGAACTATTTCATAAAGGTCTCTCTCTTCCTCTCTCTTTATATGACATATACACACATGGTTTTAGAATGCATGTTGATGGGGTGAGTCTTAGAGTCAACAAGAAATTGAAGTATTCTCTTATAAGTAAAAAAAAATGTATTAATATGTGCACTGCAAAAGCAGTGCATGAGCTCCTCAAAGTGTATTTTGTTAGAACAAATATTTCCATATCTAAATATAATTTACTGGAAAGTTTTTTTTTTTAGTAACTAGTGGAATCGACAACTGGAGCTGGGCTCGTACTCACGTGACACGGGGTCTAGGGATCCATTCTTGCTACCACTATACCCCTAGGTGCCCCACACCCTTCGCAAGACATGGGACATAGGTAAAACTGGGTGTGATTTGATCTCGTGACCTCCATTTTACAACAAGTGACTTCATAAATACTGAACCGCCAATTAGCCTCACCTATGCGGGCTATTATTTACTAGAAATTTAACATTTCATATATAACAAAGATTTATCTAGAGTATTTAGTGACATTTTATTCATATAGCAAGATAACATCACTCTTTCCTCTGTTTTTTTTATATTGTTTGACAGGATGGTGGTATTAACAGTGTCCACACATTTCTAGTAAAAACCTATTTATATGTGTATTTAATATATTTTTGTCTTAAACTTTAAAATGTGTGTGTTGTTTTTGTTTTAATACAACGGTTAAAGAAATCTTGTCGAATACAAACACAAGTTTCAACATCAGTGAGGCAACGGTATTGTAATATGGCATTTAAATGCGAGTTGATATTCTGGTGGAAAATGTGTGCTAGATAGATTGATTGTTGATTTCCTTCGCAGGACATGTGGAATGTGACTCCAGAACCACATCTCTTGGTGGAATTACCCCAAGAACACACTTTCTAGAAAACATTAGCTAATTTAATTGTATGCCCATTTTTTATTTCATAGAGTATTTTGATATTTTCCATGCCTAGAAAAATGACCACTTGTGTATAGGTCTAGGAATGGATTATTTATTTAATTTATAAATTTAATTGTAAGCCAACATAGTGGTTTTCCATTTATTAGGACAACTCTTTGCAAGCGATATGGGCCAATGGATCTGGCAAAAGGCGACTGATAAGGTAAGGGTTCTTGCATTTCCTACATTCTCCCTAGGCATTAATATTTTATATGACTTGCTTGTACCTGTCGTATAATATAACTTTACTATTTTCATTTGTAGCCTCTTCATCATGCTTCATATCCAATGTTTGTATAGAAACATAAAAATATCAGACTTATCTATCTTTGTTGTGTTCTTGTTGTACCATTTCCTTCTTTTCCATGGGTTTTAGAGTTCCTACCTCTTTTTCCATTGCATTCTTAGGAGTAGTGTAGTAAGTAGTACAAATGTTATGTTCACCTATTCTGCAGTGTACTGTAATCACATTTTCGATAGGTTTCCCCTACGTTTAACTACTAAAGTTGATTGTTTGTATCTTTCCCTTGGTTACCCACTATCATGAGGTTCTTTTGCACTAAGTAGTTCTAATGACAATGGTGCATGGTTTGTCCTCTTTTTGCAGAGAAATTGATAAATAAATAATGTCATTGGAGATTTTAGCACAAGTGCACATAACCTGATAGTCTTAGTTTCTCATAATACCCTCTCTAAGGAGAATTTGCTCAACATCAATTGCAATTGCCTTTGTGGGTGCACTACATATCTTGGTGTTCGGTCACATACAATCTTGATAGAACCTCTTAGACTTGAATTATTGGAGTTTGAAGTTCGAATG
Source organism: Pseudotsuga menziesii (assembly GCA_001517045.1). Classification (NCBI taxonomy): domain Eukaryota; kingdom Viridiplantae; phylum Streptophyta; class Pinopsida; order Pinales; family Pinaceae; genus Pseudotsuga; species Pseudotsuga menziesii. The sequence goes on from LPNX010258598.1 coordinate 25,078, forward strand.
TTCTATAGAAAACTGTTTTTGTTTGCTCAGAGTGGTTTTGAGGCTACTAAGCAGAGCTTTCTAGCAATTATGGAACACCAGAGCTTGTCTTGAGTTGTACATGCATAATTGCTTTGAGTAATTAGTGAGACATAGACCCCAGCCATAATAGTCTCCATATAAACTAACAAAATCCCATTGCATGCATCAATTCTTACAAATTATAAGTGTAGGAAAGCGTTGCAATAGAAGAACACAATATTCCCTATGCGGTTTGCCATTTCTTGTGTCCAAGGTATCAGAATCTTCTACCAGGAGTAAAAGAAGCAGCAATGAGGGCTACCTTGGAGTGCTTCCTAAGAAGAAACCCAAGCCTAAACCTGAGGAGAACAAATTCATGTTCGGGGTTTTGCTTCTTAATGGTTTTAATTTAACTATGCGGTTGGAGGATGTCATGGAAAAGATGTCGGTCACCGAGTTTGTAAGGATTGGTAGGAGAAAAGCTAAGAAATAAATAATATAAAAGGGGCCAAGAAAAATCCACTGGGGTCCCCAAGTCTATGTGGAAGATGCAATGGGAGAACGAATAAACATGGAAACATCATATGCAATGATTCTCACAACAAGCCCATGCTCGTAGCTCTGCAGGTTCATCCCTGAACTTCCTCCCCTAAACTGTTTCTTTAGTTTTTTTTACAATTCAACAAAAATATATTTATATGTGCGCTACAAAATCATTCCACAAGCTCCTCAAAGTGCATTCTATTAGAACATATATTTCCATATCTAAATATTATTTGCTGGAAAGTTAACATTCATAGATAACAAAGATTTATCCGGAGTATTTAGCGGCATTTTATTCATATAGTAAGACAACATGACTCTTTCCTCTATTTTTTGTTTTATATTGTTTGACAGGATGCTGGTATTAACAGTGCTAACACATTTCTAGTAAAAACCTATTTATATGTGTATTTAATGTATATCTGTCTTAAACTTTAAAATTTGTGTGTTGTTTTCATTTTAATACAATGGTTAAAGAAATCTTGTCGAATACAAACACAAGTTTCCACATTAGTGAGGCAACGATATTGTAATATAGCATTAAATGCGAGTTGATATTCTGGTGGAAAATGTGTGCTGGATAGATTGATTGTTGATTTCCTTCACAAGACATGTGGAATGTGACTCTAGAGCCACATCTCTTGGTGGAATTACCCCAAGAACAAACTTTTCAGACAACATTAGTTGATTTTTTTTTGGTTAAGTGCCCTGTGACTTGTTGGACGAACCTTGGTTATATTAAAAGTGTATTATGATATATTTCTTGGTTTGGCATGGGAAGCTTTGTTGGGGTTTAAACATAGGTATATTTCCATTCTATAGCATTTGTCTTGTAGTAATAATTTTTATTAATAACGGTGACATTTCCACCTCGTGGCTCTTGTTTGACAAATATCTAATGCCTAGCTTAGGATTTTCCTATTGAATATTTCTGAAGTGGATCTAGTTATTAAGGAGCAGAATGGGTTTGAACCATTCAACCCTATCTACTCTTTAATCACTAAAGCCTGCATGAGATCCTCAATTGACCCCATTTTCCTAACTTGGATTTGTTAGGCACTAATCACAGCTTTTATGCCATTTTAAATCTTAATTCATCTTTCATTTTTTGTTTTATAAGATCTGAAAATTTTTGTCATTTACATGTATTAAAATCATCCCTAAAACATCAAATGGCATGGTAGGTTTGCCCCAGTTTGTGGTTGGGAATTACCTTCTAGAAATTTGCTCTATAGCGTTGATTAAATCTGGTCTAAAATAGAATTAAAAAGTTGATTTACAGGGTTGAAAACTTCAAATTAATAAGTGAAATTCCTAGATCTTCCCTAGTTTTAGCCTCATGTGTACCTTATTTCAAATCTAAATAAAGGTTAAAACATTATGTTTTCACAAATCTTGGTTTCTGGTTGGAAAATACATATCATTCGCAAGTTTGTAGCAGCATTTAATTTAGTAATTCAGATCTCAAATTTGAGGATATTTTCACATATACACTAATAAATTTTCAAACCCTGATCCTTCACTACTAAAATCCCTTGGAGAATCAACTAGTCCATTGATCATATCAATCCATTTAACATTTTCTTCTGGAACTAAATCTTGTAATTGCAAATAATGCATCTCAATAGAAGCTAGAGCCTAGAACCTACTTCCTTTACAGGATAGATATGGTGTTAACACTTTCCATTGCAGATAACATTGTAATACCTGCAACATCTATGATATATCCCACTTGAATGGTGCTAGAGTGACTTATTATAATTTTTAGTTTTAGTTATTTTATGCTTGGTTTGACAAGCGATTCCATAGATATACTTCAAGAATCAACAGTCGATAAATCAATACCTTGGATAACTTATCCCATTCAATTATTTCTAGTGGCATGATTATATGCCTAGAGTAAATTTTGTAAGCACTTATTCATAACATAGCATCTATTGTATATTGGTCTGATGTACACATTTCCAGGTCCGTTTCTAATTACTTGCAATATTTACATACGTTTTCATCACAGCCAAATAAGGTCCTTACAGAATGGCCTTATTCACACCCTCTGTGCATATGAAAATTGTATGGTTTCATCTATGTCCAATGTGCATCCTATGAACTTCCAAAGTTTTTATCAGGTAGACATAAAGGTGATAGAAAAGAACAACGATAGAAAGAAAAATTTATGTCATTGTTGTTTTCTATCACCTTTCCATCTTCTTGATAAAAACTTTGGAATTTCATAGGATGCACATTGGACCCAGATGAAACGATACAATTTTCATATGCATAGAGGGTGTGAATAAAACCATTCTGTAAGGACCCTATTTGGCTGTCATGAATAAGTATGGAAATATTGCAAGTAATTAGAAACCGACATGGAAATGTGTACATCAGAACAATATGCAATAGATGCTATGTTTTGATTAAGTGCTTACAAATTTTACTCTAGGTATATAATCATGCCACTAGAAATAATTGAATGGGATAAGTTATCCAAGGTATTGATTTATTGACTGTTGATTATTGAAGTGTATCTGTGGATTGGCTTGTCCAAAGACACAAAAACTCCACAAGACTACACATCAATAACAATCACTTATTCAAGATCCAAAACCGTGGAAAGGAAGGTGCCTTTCCATGGTTTTTAAATTTGTTTTGAATCCTCTAGGTTTCGTCTCAATATCGATGAAGGTTTGTCGTGGGTATTACAAAACCGTCGAAACCCTGGGTGGATTTCCATGATTTTTCGTGGAAAAAATTTATGTTCAAATTCCAGAATTCGGCGATAGAGAGACAATCATTCATCAAAAAATTCCACGGTTTTGCGTGGAAACAAAATTTTGTCTAGCAGTTTTTGCCATATTTTTGTCGTTATAGGGATGAACGTTTTGTTGATAGAGCGACAAAAAGTAGAAAATGAATTAAAAAAAAACAATTTCAAGGCCACCATATAAAAGACACGTGATGGCCATATTTCGTTGCTATATATACGTCCTATAAATTGCGCCATTATATCGAAGAAATAAGTGCCACGAAACATCGAAACTGTTATCGTCGCAAGTGAGATGAAAAAACGTGGAAATAGCAACAAAAAACTGTCACAAATTTGCTCATATGTATTAGTGTACATAAGGATATATATATGCTACATTAAATATTGGTGAAATACCCACTCCTGCAGGCATCTCTAATTCATAAGCATTTGCTTAAAATTTCCTGATTATTCTGCAGGGTCCAATCTTCTTCATCTTTAGCTTGTTATACTCTTCTTTAGGAAATCTGCCTCTCCTCAGATATGCTAAGACCAAATTTCCTACTTCATATTTCTTTTATCTTCTTTTGGAATCTTTGCTCTGGCCTTGTAACTAGTGTTACTTTGTTGTAACCTTGCTTTCACTTGATCCTGCAGCTCGCTAATTCTCGTAGCAAACTCTTCTCCATCAGCACTTCGTTTCTCCAATTTCTCTAAGTCATGAAGTTCACACACTCCTCTTGGATGCATTCCATATAGAATTTGAAATGGACTCATCCCTGTACTCCTGTTTGGTGAATCATTATAGGAAAAATCATCTTGAGCTAATACTCTATCCCACTTCCTAGGACTTTCCCCAATTAGACTTCTCAGCATGTTCTCCATACTCCTATTGACTACTTTGGTCTATTCATCAGACCGTGGGTGATATGCTGAATTGAAGCTCAGTCTGGTACCCAAATTCTTCCACAAGGTCCTCTAGAAATGACTTGTGAACTTCACATCTCTGTCTGATATAATTCTTCTAGTTAAACCATGTAGCTTCACAACTTCATCAAAGAACAAGTTAGCAATGTGTGTGGAATCACTAGTCTTGTAACATGGAATGAAATGTGCCATCTTAGTGAATATATCCACTAAAAAAAAGATAGAATCATGTCCCCTATGAGTTCTTGGTAAAACCAAGATGAAATCCATACTCATAGAATCCCAAGTCCTAGTTGGGATAGGCAATGGTGTATACAATCATGTGTTCTGGCTTCTCCCCTTAGCATGCTGGCACACTCTACATCTTCTTACAAACTTCTCAACTTCAGACCTCATCCTTGGACAAAAGTAGAAATGGCCAAACTGTATGAAGGTTTAATCACTTCCAAAGTGACCTGCCATACATCCATTATGTTTCTCCTATATCAAGTTCTCTCTCATATAACACATTGGTACACACAATTTACTGTTTTTAAAGAGTAACCAATCCTGTAGGGTATACTCCATCCATGGCTCTTTTTCCACCTCCACTAGATTCTTACAAGCCCTGTAATCTTCCTAGAAATCAATGTCATCTTCATACAAATCTCTCAAACACTCAAATCCCAAGACTTGGATCTGATTTGCCTACATAATCAACAGTGTTCTACTCAAAGAAATAGCTTCTTTGTTTGATTGTCCACTTATGTGTTTCAACACAAAGGTAAATCTCTATAAGAACTCAACCAACTTGACATGTTTCAGGTTCAACTTAGGTTGCTGCATAATATACTGTAATGTATGGTTGTCATAATACATCACAAATTCTCTGGGCATCAAGTAGTGCCTCCAATGCTTCATTGCTTGAACAATAGCATAGAACTCCTTGTCATAAGATGAATAATTATTCTTGTCATCATTCAACTTCTCACTGAAATATGCTATAGGCTTGTCCTCTTGACTGAGTACAACCTCGATTGCCACTCCACTAACATCACACTTTACTTGGAAAGGGTGGTTGAAGTATGGTAACTTCAATACTGGTTGCTTAGTGATCTTCTTCTTCAAGAACTGAAAACTCTTTTCAGCCTCTGCTGCCATTGAAATGGTTGTCTATCCTTCTTAATTGTCTCAACGATAGATGCACAAATACCACTGAAGTTCTTTATAAGCTTCCTATAGAAAATTTCCAATCCATGAAATCTTGTTACCTCAAATGTGTTCCTTGGTGAATTCCAATCAATGATTGCTTACACCTTTTCTAGATCCATCTTCAACCCATCTCTGTAGATAAAAAAAACCCAAATACATGAGCTTTGTCTTCATAAATGTGCACTTCTTCACATTTATCAGCAACTTTTCCTGTTGCATCCTCTCTAAAACATATCTCAAATGTTTCATATGCTCTTCTTCTGTTTGGATAAAAACCAAAATGTCATCAAGGTAAACTATCACAAACTTACCTATGAAATCTCTGAATACTTCATTCATCAATCTCATAAAAGTGCTTGGTGCATTGGACAATCCGAATGGCATGACCAACCACTCATACAACCCATCATTTGTCTTGAAGGCTGTCTTCCACTCATCTCCCTCTCTGATTCTAATATGATGATATCCACTCTTCAAATCCAGTTTTGAAAAGCATGTTTCCCCACTTAGGCAATCCATCATGTCATCCATCCTTGGTAATGGAAATCTATATATGATAGTGATCTTATTAATTGCTCTAGAGTCCGTACACATCCTCCACTCACCATCCTTCTTTGGTGTCAGTACTGATGGTACTACACATGGAATTAGACTCTTCTAAACCAATCACATGTCCAATAACCCTTGGACCTGCTTCCTCAATTCTTCATTCTCTTGAGGTGTCAATATGTATGCTACCTTATTTGGTAAACGGGCTCCTAGAATAAAGTCAATCTGATGACTTATATCCCTTCTTGGCAGTAATTCATTGGGTAAATCATCCACCACATTGTCATTATACTCACTCAGCATCTCCTGAATCTCCTCAGGTAGACTTTCCATGCTGGTTTCATCATCATCACTCTTGGATTACATACCACAGCTTAGTTCAACTCTTCTTCCTCAACCTGCTGCAAATATTCCTTTCCCGACAACATCAGAACTTTAGGTGCTGACTGTCCTGTTGTACTACCTTCTTGCAATGGGTGTAGTACATGTGTTATCCCATTCTACTCGAAACTATGATAGTTACTCCTACCATCATGAGTTACTTTCTTATCAGATTTCCATCCTGGAAAACATCCATGGGAATCACATCACATGGAATCTTGTCCTTATATGGACCTATTTGGAAATCAACTACACACTTATCACTCACCAGGATTTGATTTCCTTTATGTAACCAAGATACTTTGTATGGAATAGGATGCTTTGTCCTCTTTAAACTCAGTTTTTCAACCATCTTTGTGGAAACAAGATTGTCAGTACTCCCACAGTCAATCACCATCTTACAACACTTCCCTTGGACTTTACACATAGTCTTGAATAAAGACTTCCTTTGAGCAGGATCTTCTTGCTCCTTCTCAGGATTCAACAAGAATTTATTCATCATCAATGATTCTCATGTCTCTGACAAGACTTCCTCTAACATCGATTGTTCTTGTTGCTGCTCATTTTGAGCTACATAGGCTCCTCTCTGTCCTACGTCTTCTTTTCATAGAAATTCAAATGAATTATGCCCCAACTGGTTGCATTTGTAGCATCTAACGAGAACTTCTCTGCCTTGTCCTCTAACTCTACCTCCTTGGTAAGGTCCTCTTCTTCTATAATCACCTCCTCTACCATGCTTCTCTTGCTGGATAGAGTTACTGGACTCTCCTCTCTGTGGTCCAAATATTCCTCTTCCAGTCACGTGTCCTCTTCCTCTGGCTGAACCACGACATCTATTGAAGCTCTGCTTCCTAGTTATCTTTTCCTCTGCCCTCAAGCCACATTAATACACCTCCTCCATCGTTCTGGGAAATATCATGCTAATCTCTTCCTGGATATCCATCTTTAGAACATTCACATATCTAGAAGCCTTCTCTGCTAACTCTTCCACATTTCCAAACCTTAGGTTCACTTTGTAGAACTCCTTAGAGTACTCTCTCACTGTTAACAATCTCTGCCTAAGGTTCTGCATCTATCTATACATAATTAACTGGTAATATTGTTATATCTTTATCATTTAAGCAATATGATCTTAGGATATTAACTCAGAGAATAACATGCACAACAATCAATCACAAGAGACGAGAGACACAATATATTTTCCTCGGGGAAACCATAAAGGAGAAAAGCCCGTAACTTCCTCAGAGATAGAATGAGCACCAATGGCAGTAGTAAAACCCAAAGACAGAAAATATGATCTCCACAATTGTTCTCTCTCTCTCACTCATGTGCCCCATTGAGTGAGTGTGTGTATGTGATAAATAGAGAGACTCACTCTCTATTTATATTCTTTCATTCACTTAATGTCCACTCCAACAATTCGGCCTCACTTAACAATTACTGACCAAGGCCAACGTCTATAGGAGAGTCTAATAACCCTAGTGCCCCACAACTATGGGGACTTTGCCCTCCGATCAACAAGGAGGGTTAAACTTGACTCAATTGTGGGGACTATTTCCCTGACTTACAATGGAGGGTTAACCTCAATGACTTTACATGATTTGTTTACATTATTGAATCTCCCGATCGAAACATCAGGGCATGACATGACTCAATTACATTATAGATACTTCTTGAAATAAACATCGGGGTACAATACATAAGATATACAAGTGAATACATTCTGAAGTTAGAAATACATCAACACTCCATCTTAAATAGGAAGGTATTCTCTTGACACAATTTATCAGCACAAGTCTTCTTCTCTGTATCATCTGGATCATCATCAATTCATATTCATCTTCAAGTCATCTTCATCAAGTTTGGATCATCACTTGATATGGAGCATCACTAGATCATCATCAAGTCTGGATCATCACTTTATTTGGAGCATCACTGGATCATCATCAAGTCTAGATCATCACTTGATCTAGATCATCATCAAGTCTAGATCATCACTTGATCTGGATCATCATCAAGTGTCACATACCCATACCCCATTATCATGCGGAATTAAAATTTTCATCGAGAACCTTCACTATTCATTGAAACACAGGGCATGGTCATGAACCACATCTCAACATTTCCAACATTGTCATGCTCCCTCCAGTCTTCCATAGATCAGTTCGACAATATGCAAGGAAACATCTTAGAGGAGATCGGATGATGGAGAGAAACGCGATGGAAATCAACGATCGTAAACAATCCCGCAGACTGGATCCAAATCAACGGTTCATAATTCACCTGCAAAGATCGATGGTGTGGAAAGCCCTAGTTGTGGGGTTGAAAGTTACAAAAATATTTGCAATAACACTTTCCGCAACCCGCATCCTGCATCCTGCATCGGAAATAGATCAACAGCAGAGAATCATCCCATGAAGATCGACGGTGCAAAAAACTTAACTTGTGGGATAGGAAATATGGAAATTGCAACACCATGATCCTGCATCCCGCATCCCGCAAGTTGCGGAAGGAAAGTTGCGAAGGGAAATCCGCGAAAACAAAAATCTACGAAACGACATTCTGCATCCCACATCCCATGAAATCCTTAATCCCACAAACTATGCAAATGAGGATTTCTAGCAGAAAACTCAACTTTTTAGCTAAATTCTTGGATCGATCTGATCATCCAGGCCATTACCAAACTGGACAATCTACCTTGCAACTTAGTAAAATGCATTGAAGGAAAAACATACATAGATGCCTATAATTGCAGTTATTCAGGGAACAATGCATAACTCAACATAACAACATGTTCATCACATTCCATCAAGAAAATACAATGCACGAATTATAGTTACAGAGAATTATGTAGACCAAAACACTTATCTTGAAGAAATCTTATCCCACAACCAGCTATGTCACTGCAAGGTTCCACCCAACCATAGGCCAGTGTGCTCCTTAATCTCTCAGCAACACTGCCACCCCGATCTGGGCATGATTTCCTACAGGGATAAGGGAACACTAGCAGACTCATACATAGCCAAGGATGCAATCAAACTCATCCAAGCCAACACAGTTGGGTTTCACAGGATGTAAGGGAAAACATCGCACATATGGGTTTCACAGGACACACAACCAAGCCAAATCACAATTGGGTTTCACAGGCCACTCAGCCAAGCCATATCATAGTTGGGTTTCACAGACTGTTCACAGTCAAGCCAAATTTCACCTTAAGGACCAGTCAAGCCAACATATGGGTTTAACACACCATACACAGTCAAGCCATATCACTACTAGGTTTATCAGGATACCTATCCAAGCCATCATTCACGGTTGGGTTTAACAGACTGTTCAGCCAAAGGTTACTCACAAGGTCAGGTGCAACAGACACATCCAAGCCAACAGATGGGTTTAATAGGCTACCAGCCAAGCCATCTTTCCAATTGAGTTTATCAGGCTTCTAAGGAAATTGGAAGGAAGAACTGCTAATATAGTGAGCTCATCTACAGAGATAAGGACACCTTCACAAGATCTATCTAGCCTGTATCCCCCTCTTCCTACACACCCAACACAAGGAAGTGTCCCCTTCTCTGCTCCACAGTCCCTCAGGCTACACCTTCCCTTCCAATTCTCTTCAGGATGTGCATGGCAGGTTCACCAACCGCTCTTATCGTACTATGAGGTTCCACACCAGGCTTATCAAGTGCATTCTACGTCTCTCCCATTCCTAAGTCTCTCACACAGTCAGACCCAAACCAGGTTTCACAACACAACAACCATAGGTATACTTTACATCACAGGCTTACTCTAAACATGAGTACCAGGGTCTCATACGCTATGTAGTTTAGGATAACGCTGCAACACAGAAAATACCACAATGTCAAGGAAACACACACTTATAAAATGCAAAGGATACATACACAAAAAAATATTTGTTGTTCTATTGCCTCCACACGACGACCGAGGAGTGAAGGTGGTGAATGAATGAATGACCCAGAACGTCCCCTAGCTCTCAAAACATGAGAGTAGGAAAACCAGGCGTGAACGCATGGGTCAGACTGACATATGGTTCTGGTGTTTTCTTTTCCCTACAAGCAAAACATGACATGCCATTCGAAATTTCCCATAATCTTCCCCTTCCAAGCAATAACTACCTCAACCAATTTCTGGCAGAATAAATGGTTAGGAAGAAAAGCAAAGAAAGAGGGTAGTTGATAATTCTCACGGGTTCTCCCTTTGACACATGGATTTTTCCCAAACTGGTTCAAGGTTAATATTCCCACCCCCTTATCCTTAGGAAAATCATGCCCCCATCTCATTATTCGTTGCATTGACATAGCTGGTTGTCATTTTTTCATTAGTTTGTGTATTTACATGATGTTTACAAACGTGCTTGACTTAGCAAAAAAACCATAAGCATCACCATGATCTCCTATACACCAAACCTTAATCAATGATAGGGCCTTGGCCTTAAGCTCCTTTTCATGATTCAATATAGTATTTACATCATATACATTAATGCAACGGGGTCAAAATCGAGGTGTTACATTCACCTCCCCCTTCATTAGCACTGTCCCTAGCGCTTCACCACTTGAACAACAATGGATGCGCCAATCACATGGAATTTTCCATCTCCCACATCACCTCATTAGGACTATAGTTCTTCTACTGCACCTTCACCTATCGAATGGAACAATCTAGAGATCTTCCAAGTCCTTGTTTTCCTGCATCAATACACACCACCAAGTACACTTGTAAGAAGATTCTTCACTGCTGGAAGCTTCTTCAAACTATGGTGTCCATTTAGACTTTATTCCCTTCTTTTGCAAGAAGTGATCGAATGTGTGACTCTGGAGAATCCCTTTCCTCAGCTTGGATCATATCTAATGCCTTTGGTAGTTAGAAATACCTATGTTCAAGCTCCAATCAATGAATCAATTCTCAAGTCAGATTCATTCAAGATTCTAAAAATTCACAGTTGAATCACATGCACATATGTGTGTGTGTATATATATATATATATATAATCAACAAGAAGTTCCCAGATGAGCCAAATACTTATCTGCATAAGTATGTCTTTTGGCTCTACAGGTATTCGACTTTGTCTTTACACAACTATGGCACTAACAAAACCTGCCCCACCTCACACCAGGATGGTACCTCTTCTCTGCTGTATAGTTCTTTGAGTTTACCCACCCTCTCTCTACTCTCTAAGGGGTGCATCGATAGGTAGCCAAAATTTTGCAAGCCTCGAATCACCTGGGACAACATTACTTAATCGAGATTTGGTAGTTCGGCTTTAGAGCCTAACACTTCTGTGGGTGCTCAATGGAATATCTTCTTAGGAGCCCACACCTGATTCTTTTTTCTTACAAAGCTCGGATGCTTCCTTTGCAGACATAAAAACATATTAATTCAAATGTTAGATTCATTTACATGAGATTAATTCCTTAACGAGATTTTCCAAATCTTAACCGAATCAAATACATATGTGTATACACATAATAATCATCCAAAAGTTGATAAGTAATCATATACTTATCTGCACACGCATCTTCTTTAATTTTTCAATTGTGGCTTTGCCCCACATCCTAGCACCTCCTTGGGTGTTCAATGTCATCTTTGACTTGAAATCCTAGCACCTCCTCCAAGCGCTTACCAAGATCAGGCGCTCCCTTTCCAGACAACATAATACCTAGGGTTTATTCTCTTCAGGGAGCCCCCACTCTTGTGATAGTCCCCTTACGGCATGAATGTGTATGGAAATAAGTCTAACCAAATGTATTACACGTGGGGCGTCCCTAGTGATGCATACCGGTGCCTAGCTGGCAGGGGGAGAAGGGATGTACCCAGGTACCATCCTTCCAAAGGAGCCATGTATCCCAAAAATATCCTTCCAAGAATCCAAGTACACCCAGTACATATTTTCATTATCTCACCTACGTTACATACACGCATGTAATTCATATGAGATGTCATCATAAAAATAATTTCAATTATAGGTTTTAAAACCTATTCCAAACACATCCCTTTGAGGAGCTATGTATCTAAGTACATCCTTTTGAGGAGCCATGTACACCCTCTACATGTTTTTTGAGAACCATGCACCCAAGTACATCTTTCTGAGGAGCTATGTACCCAAGTACATCCTCCCAAGAGCTATGCATGTTTTCATCATCTCACCTGCGTCAGACACAAGCATGCAGTTTACATGAGATGTTATCATACAAATTTCAGTTATGGATTTTCAAATCTATTTTATGCCTACAATGAATTCCAATTACCAATTGATCAATACATTGACAGTCAAATTAAATCTGAGTCTACAATTCCATCTCCTACAGGATTTAAACTTTTGCAACCATGAGGCCATCATCATATTGTTTGGCCTTTGCAAGTGGGAGTACTTATCCCTTACTTACACATACTTCCCAAAACCTAGACATTCACATACCATATGTCATTTGGACACTATCTTAGATTGGTCATACAATCATGGTTAGAAACATGAACTTCAGACATCAAACAATCCAAGACAAGCATATCCATTGTTAGCATGGTTCAAAACCATCACAGGAGATCACAGTCTCCCACAATCAATAGTAAATCTTGCAATCTGGAGTTTAGAAATCTGTTTGGTCATTAGTTTTCCCTCATGATGTCTCGCCTTCGTCCATGGAAAGTTCCTTCCTCAAATTCACCGAGTACCACTTAGATTTCCTTGTCCAAGTCATTCTACCTGTAGAGTACCCTTCAACGAGTCTCAAGTAGTACCTATAAGTCTCATAAAAGACCTCACATCTGTCACATTCCTCAATGTGCATACATTTCATGCTCCTTGAGCACTTTTAGTACCATTCTCAATGTCCCTCATTCACTTTCCTCATTATTAGAATAATAAGAATGTCACCTAAGAAGGAAAGCACAATATTGTCTAGATACCTATTGATAAAAATTGTTTTGAATGCTATCTTATGAACATCTTCGTCCTTGATCATTTTTTGATGGTAACCAGACCTGAAGTCAATCCTCGGGAACACCTTTGCTCTTTTAATTTGATCAAAGGGGTCGTCATTCCTAGGAAAAGGGTATTTTATTATTCACAATGACCTTACTCCACTATATGTAATCAATACACTACCCGATTATACCATCTTTCTTTCCCAACAATTCTTGTAGTTGCTTCCTCAGCTCTAACAATTCTGATATGCTCATCCCGTGGGGTGTCTTATACCTTGGTGTTTTTCCAGGCACCAAGTCTATTGTAAAATCAATTTTCCTCTTTGGAGGAAGTCTCAGAACCTTATCAAGAAAAAAATTCATGATCTCCTGCAACACATGGAAGTTCTCCATCCTAGGAGTTCCATTTTCTGCTGCCTCCAAAACATGGGTTGCGTACAATTGACACCTTCTCCTACATAATTTCTTCAACTGCATTGCAGAAATATGCCTAACAAAAAACTCCTTTGAAATGCCTCTTACCATCCTTAGTTTTCCTTCCTTATCCAAGTATTCATATGCTTTGTTGTAGAAGTCAAGTTTAACCTTGCGCGCTTGTAACCAACCCATCCCAATAGGAATTCCATAGGAACCAAGTGGTAGAAAATACAAGTCTGCTTAAGTGACTAGCCCATCCATATCCAATGGACATCCGTCTACCACTTTTCCAACTTTCTTCCTTGTTCCATTGGATAGTTGGATTAACCATGAGTTGTTATGCTTTAACTTCTTAAAGCACAAACCTCAACTATTCTAGGAGTGATATACCTATAAGTAGATCTAGGGTTAATCAAAACATAAACAAATTACTTAGCAATATTACCCTGAATCCTTAACCATTCACATAGATACAACTCAGACCTTTTTTACCATCGATCCTTGCAGTGATCGATTGTAGATTCAGAAACCTGCAACCAAGTTATTCTGAACATAATTCATTCATGAAATCCTCAATGGACTATTAATCTAACTCACATTCGATTGATCAGAGAATTGATCAATCGATCTCTATTTATCTTCCTCTTGGAGACCTTCATTCACACATACATGCTTATCCATCATTAACAGAGGGTTTAATTCATGCAAACCACACATTCTTACATGACTGAGTTCACACAAATATCATGCCAAAATAGGATTTCTTCATTCACATAATGAATCTGTACATACAATTTTGGTCTTAGAACCTGGGTTTTTGTCACAACACTACTTAGCCTTCTTGATAGCCTCCTCTAGACTTCTAGGATCATCAACCTCAATCATGTCTTTGTAATCTTGAGGTATCCTACTCAGAATATATTGGGTTTTCACTGCATACCCCAACAATCCCAAGAACTTTTTTGCATAATCCTTCATGGTCAGCTATCCCAATTTCAGTTTTAGCACCTTGGATGTTGTGATCTTTCCTCACACTCCCATCTCGATGTGGAAAGTTCCTTCGCAAATGGTTTCCTCCACATTCCCAACATTGCATTGGTTTCCCCACCGTTTCAGCTCTTTGAATATTTTGGACTGGAGTTTCATTCCCATTCCGATGCGAACAATACTTAATCATGTGGTCTTCTCCACATCGCCAACATTAGAATGGTTTCCTTGGCTTGTCTCCTATCATTATGGATGGCTTAGTCATAGCTTGTGATGGATTCTTTTGCTGATCTTGGAATTGAGAAGGTTTGAACCCTTTATTCCTTCGGCCAAGCTTCACATCCCTCTAATGCCAAGAGTTTACTTTCCCCTGGAGTTCTATCAAACTCTGTAGTATGGATGCAGTCAACTAATGCTACTCTTCCTGAGCTTTAATCAGGATTCTCATAGTGGCTGCAATATTCGGCAGCATCTCTTGGAATACCCTTCCATTAGACTCTAGGTCATCATTTCCAACTCAGACATTTTCCCCCATGGCATCTCGCGCACACTCGTAGGAGTCCCGAGCATCATATCCGTCATGGGTTCTCGTGGCTATACCACAACTTACTCTTCCAAAATATACTATGACTCTACAAAATATGTTATCAACACCATTTGTTAGACACATATTAATTCAAAATCAAATCCCTTTATTGACTTTCACCTAGCCTATCTAGGCCCAATGCTGTAACCGACAGCTTTGGTTAACTGATTCCCAACCCATCCAAGTCCAATGTTGCAACCCACAGCTCCGATACCACACGATAGTGTGCTACAAGTTGGTATCAGAGGGTACTCTTGACTACTCTCCGGCCCATCTAGGATGAATGCTGCAACCCGTAGCTCTGATACCACGCTGTCATGTACCCATACCCCATTATCATGCAGAATTAAAATTTTCATCGAGATCCTTCACTGTTCGTCAAAACACAGGGCATGGTCGTGAACCACATCTCAACATTTCCAACACTGTCACGCTCCCTCCTGTCTTCCATAGATCTGTTCGACAATCTGCAAGGAAAGATCTCAAAGGGGATCGAACGGCCTAGAGAAATGTGATGGAAATCAACGATCGTAAATGATCTCACAGATTGGATCCAAATAAACGGTTCAGAATTCACCTACAAAGATCGATGGTGTGGAAAGCCCGAGTTGCAGGGTCGAAAGTTACAAAAATATTTGCAATAACACTTTCTGCAACC
This sequence comes from Pseudotsuga menziesii, assembly GCA_001517045.1. Lineage (NCBI taxonomy): Eukaryota > Viridiplantae > Streptophyta > Pinopsida > Pinales > Pinaceae > Pseudotsuga > Pseudotsuga menziesii. The sequence goes on from LPNX010258598.1 coordinate 41,002, forward strand.
CGCATCGAAAACAGATCAACGACGGAGAATCGTCCTGTGAAGATCAATGGTGCAAAAAACTTAACTTGTGGGATTGGAAATATGGAAATTGCAACATCGCGATCCCGCATTCTACATCCCGCAAGTTGCAGAAGGGAAATATGCGGAAACCAAAATCTACAAAACAGTGTTCCATATCACGCATCCCGCAAGCTACGGAAGGGAAATCTGCGGAAACCAAAATCTCCGAAACGACGTTCTACATCCCACATCCCGTGAAATCCTTAATCCCACAAACTACACAAATGAGGATTTCTAGCAGAAAACCAACTTTTCATCTGAATTCTTGGATCGATTTGGGCATCTAGGCCATTTCCAAACTGTCCAATCTACCCTGCAACTTGGTAAAATGCATTGAAGGAAAAACATACATAGATGCCTATAATTGCAGTTATTCAAGGAACAATGCATAACTCAACATAGCAACATGTTCATCACATTACATCAAGAAAACACAATGAAAGAATTATAGTTACAAACAATTATGTAGACAAGAACACTTATCTTCAAGAAATCTTGTCCCATAACAAGATATGTTGCTGCAATATTCCACCCAACGATAGGCCAGTGTGCTCCTTAATCTCTCAGTAACACTACCACCCCGAGCTGGCCATGATTTCCTACAGGAATAAGGGAACACTAGTAGACTCATACATAGCCAAGGATGCAATCAAACTCAGCAAAGCCAACACAGTTGGGTTTCATAGGCTGTAAGGGAAAACATCCCACAGATGGGTTTCATAGGCCACTTAGCCAAGCCATTTCACAGTTGGGTTTCACAGACTATTCATATTCAACACAACTTTCACATTAAGGACCAGTCAAGCAACCAGATGGGTTTAACAGATTGTACACAGTCAAGCCATCTCACTGCTAGGTTTATCAGGCTACCTAGCCAAGCCAGCATGCACAGTTGGGCTTAACAGACTGTTCATCCAAAGGTTACTCACAAGGTCAGGTGCAACAGACACATCCAAGCCAACAAATGGGTTTAACAGGCTACCATCCAAGCCATCTTTCTATTTGGGTTTATCAGGATTCTAAGGAAATGGGCAGGAAGAACTGCTAAGCTAGTGAGCTCATCTATAGAGCTAAGGACACCTTCACAAGATCCATCTGGCCTAGATCCCTCTCTACCTACACACCCAACACAAGGAAGTGTCCCCTTCTTTTCTCCACAATCCCTCAGGCTACACCTTCCCTTCCAATGCTCAGGATGTGCATGGCAGCTTCACAAACCACTCTTATCTTACTGTGAGGTTCCACATTAGGTTTATCAAGCACATTCTACATCTCTCCCATTCCTAAGTCTCGCACACAGTCAGACCCGAACTAGGGTTAACAACACAACAACCACATGGAGAATCTACATCATAGGCTTACTCTGAACACGAGTACCAGGGTCTCATACACTATGTAGTTTAGGATAATGTTGCAACACAGCAAATACCACAATTTCAAGGAAAACCACACTCGTAGAACACGAAGGATACATACACAGAAAAATATCTGTTGTTTTACCGCCTCCACACAACGACCGGGGAGTGAAGATGGTGAATGAATGAAGGAGCCAAAACATCCCCCAACTCTCAAAACATGAGAGTAGGAAAACTAGGCATGAACGCATGGGTCAGAATGACATATGGTTCTGGTGTTTTCTTGTCCTTACAAGCAAAACACGACACTCCAGAACTGGGTGCTCTGCCCCATTCGAAATTTCCCATACTCTTCCCCTTCCAAGCAATAACTACCTCAACCACTTTCTGGTAGAATAAATGGTTAGGAATAAAAGACGAGAAAGAGGGTAGTTGATAGTTTCGATGGGTTCTCCCCATGACACATGGATTTTCCACAAATAGGTTCAAGGTTAACATTCCCACCCCCTTATCCTTAGGAAAATAATGGCCCCATCTAATTATTCATTGCATTGACATAGCTGGCTGTGGGTTTTTCATTAATTTGCGTATTTACATGATGTTTACAAATGTGCTTGACTTAGCACAAAATCCATAAGCATCACCATGATCACCTATATACCAAACCTTAATTAATGATAGGACCTTGGCCTTGAGCTCCTTGTCATGATTCGATATAGTATTTACATCATATACATTAATGCAACGGGTTCAAAACTAGGGTGTTACATCAAGTTTGGATCATCACTTGATCTGGATCATCACTTGATTTGGATCATCATCAAAGATGGATCATCATTGGATCATCATCATCATCCCTTCTTCCACTATCTCAATCAAATGGCACTATCTCTTCATTCTTCTTGTCATACGGAGTTCTACAGAGCTATCCCTTTCTCATGCTGGTTGTAGGCCTAGCCTTCAAGTAGGTCTTCATCATCTTCAACAATTATATATGACCATGGAATGAACCATGTCAGAAAGGCCCACCCAGTACTTACATATGACCATGGGAGGAACACATCCAAGAAGCATGTAAAAAAGGCACGCCCAGCACTCACATATGACCATGGGAGGAACACATCCAAAACCCATGTCAGAAAGGACCAACACTCACATCCGACCTTGTCTTGTGAGAAAGGCTTTTCATTTACATCTGACCTCATCTTGTTAGAAAGGATCTACACTTACATCCAACCTCATCTTGTTAGAAAGGCTCTGCACTTACATCCGACCTCATCTTGTCAGAAAGGTGCTGCACTTATAACATCCGACCTCATCTTGTCAGAAATGCACTGCACTTACATCCAACCTCATCTTGTCAGAAAGGATCTGCACTTACATATGATCATGTGGAAACACATCCCTCAATCACATGAGAATGGCTTTGCACTGATCATGTGAGAACACATCCCACAATCAGATCAAAATATCTCTACACTGATCATGTGGTAACACAACCCACAATCACATTAGAAAATCTCTACACTTACATATGATCATGTGAAGCTCAACCTTCCACCATGTCAGAAGGGCACAACACTTACATATGACCATGGAAGAAACGAATCCTCTCACCATGTCAGAAGGGCTCACGGACTCATCACTTCCCCTTGGAAGGAACCTCGATCTAGAGAACACCAATATTCTCCTTGAAGTACTCAAACTTCGCTCTGGACATTTCAAGCATAGGATCATATCAGGTCTAACTACGTCCAAGGATAACTTGCGAGCTTTTCCAAGACCGATTACATTCAAGGACAACCTATAGGACTGATTACATCTGAGAAACCTACTAGCTTCGCTAGGATTTATGCTCAACAAGAAGTGCTTTTCCTATCAATTGCACTGCCTTCCCAATACAAATCCACATAACCCTCCAGGTTAATCTTTTGATTCGCCTCATACTTGAGCCCATAATCAACTGTACCCTTCAGGTACCTCACTGCATGCTTTGCAACCATATAGTGAACATGTCTCAATGTGTTCACAGAAAAGCAAATATCTAGTGTCATATTCGTTAGGTACATCAAGGAATAAATCATCTGATGATACATCATGGCATCAACCATCTCTGATGAAGCAACACTGAATAGCTTCATGTTCGATGCCATAGGTGTGTTCATGGCCTTGTAGACCATCATCCTAAACCTCTTCAAGATCTCTACTACATACTTCCCTTGTCCTAGGGAGATTCCATCCGCATTCTGCCACACCTCCATGATTAGAAAGTAGTGCATCATATCCAAGTCTTTCATCTCGAACTTGGAAGCAAGTCTCCTTCTTGCAACTTTAATGAGTTCCTGTTTTCTGTCAAGAACAAGTCATTGACATATAACAGGAGCATCACTGGTATTTCTCCTTCAAACTTGAAGTAAAGGTTGGAATCCTCTTTACTCTCAGTAAAGCCTAGAGTCATCAGTAATCTATCCATTTTGTCATACTATGTCAAACCTCAATATCTTATGTAGTCACTCCCTCTGAATCGGAGCACCATTCTCCCTCTTCCTTTTGTACTGAAACATTATGTACCAGAGTTACAAGTAGCTTCCTATGCTACTAATATTCTATGTATCCATCCAAGGTCACTGGATACCAAGATCCTCTATATTGAACCTTTTCAAAATTTCTTCTTGCACCCATCTGTGAGCTTGTCATCCTCTATAATATTTCATCTTCAACCTTGTACGAAAGATTAATATCTTCATCACTCTAGGTGATCTTCAAGCTCCTCATGTATGTGTTAACCCATGGGTGTCTTCTAAGCTCGTACAAGGCCTTTTTTCATTTGCACGCATTATTCTTCATGTCATGTGTATTTCTAGTGGCTGCAAATGTCTCTTCGTAGTCTATGCCTTCTTTCTGTGAGAAACCTCGTGCTACGAATCTTGCCTTGTATCTCATGATGTTTCCATATACTGCATGATGGAACTACGAACTTCCCTTCAAGTCTCGATACTACATCCTAGACATCATTCTTCTTGAACTGGTCTTCCCTTTATTCTTGGCTACTTCTTCATAGCTGTAAGGTTCCACATCAATGATGTCATTGCATTCATCGTATTATTCTTCATTCTTGGATTATTTCTCAAACTGTCATCACTTGTTCTTTGGAACAAGTCTCGTCCTTCTTTTCTTGTAGGTGATTGTATGCGATTTTTCCTACAAGTCGAATGCATTTGTATGGTTAGAAACATTTCATAATGCATACTCATAATGGCAAATTCTTATGCATAAATATATGATCATGCAACTATTTTATCCAATACAGCATTCATCCATATCTCACGAAAACTTTCTAGATTCCTTCCATATCTACCATGACAACATTGAGATTGTGAACTAATCCAATATGTCAGCAAATAGGTTTCATTCTAGATAAGTAGCAATGGAGAGTTGTATAGAAACATGAGCTACTTACCCATCACATTCATATTAATAGTACATTGTCATTAATGCAAACATTCTATTATGCATAATAATCAACTGAAAATAAACAAATTCATAACAAAACAATATCATGAAATGACAATTGAATACTTATCTTTATTTGTTTCGTCGGTAGACTCCTTTTTTCAGCTTCATCATCTTCTTCATTCATAATAGCATCATTTCTTATCCAAATGCTCAAGATGGATAAGAGGCTCTTCGATAATTGAGTCCTTCATATTCCTCATCACTTGAGGGATCTTATTTGAATTGTGAGAGATTGATCTTCAATTGCTCCCATTTCCTCTTCTCTTATTATGAGTCGAGCTTCTTCTTGTGTGTGCTCTTCCCAGAGTCTGCTGAAAGTAATCACTTCCTTCTGGAACACATTCCTCGAATGAATGAATACCATGATCCTGGGAGGCCATTCAAGGTAGTTATCATAACTTTTGCATTCTCCACTTCTTCTTCTACTACTTCAGGTTGTTCTTTGATTTGAGAGACCCTTGTAAAGTATGACTGTATGGTCTCAACATTCTGGATCTTCAAATTCTTCAACTAGTTTCTCAAAGTCATCTTTTGATTTATGTTCTTTTGTTTAAATAGCTTGGTCAAGGAATCAAACATCTCTTTTGGTGTCTTTAGGGAAGACACTTGGGGTATAAGGTGATCCTGGATTGAATCAGAAATGATCTTCTTGGTCTTGACCAAGTTCTTCTTGTGTAAGGCTTTTAGCCTCATCTCCCTCTGGAGCTGGAATCTCTCCACTTTTGTAGGTGTCCAATTCATTTTCTTCAAGAAGGAGTGAGATCCAATACTTCCATGTTTGGAGGTTGTCATTTTCACAAATATTGTCATCAAGCTGGTGTGATTAGACATTTTGAAATAAGAACCTCAAATGTAAATAGCAAAAGATTAGATCTTACCGATTTGAGGTGTCCGTCCTGGTTCTGGAGCTGGATGATCTAGGGTTTTTTAGAGAAACCCTAATTTTCAAAACTTGGAATCTTTAAGATATGATTGGATAGAAATATAGACCTCTTCAAGGAGAGCTTTCCAATGTACTCCTTTTCTAAAAATAGTGGAGGGAAGCTCTCGAAACAGGAAGCCCTAGTTTACCAATTTCTTCTGTAGAAAATTTTCATACTATTTCTGTGGTATATCCGAAATTAATGCTCCTCTATGTCTGAAATTTCGTACTAATATATCCTCATCTATCCTTGTTCCAAAACCATAAGTTTAATCATAATTGGTTTCACCAATTGGGACTTATGAGCGTTTTCCCAAGGTGACCTATTTCAGGAATTTTCAGCATAGCAAAGTTGTATGGACTGCCATGTGTCACTATTTCATCTTCGAGGTCTGAAACTTTTACCACAGAAATTAAATTCCATTCCCTTTCTAGAAAATCTTGAGAAATTTAATTTGGACCTTCGTATCCTAAGATATAGCAATTCTCCCCAGGTGTCCTATTTGGGGAGGAATCCTGGGAGAGGTTGGAATCCTAACTTGGAGGAATCATATCTCCTAGAATATAGTGAATATGAGGCTTAAAATTGGACATAGTGTTCATCAAGAATTTATCTTCGACATGTGAAATTTTTGGCACCTGAAGCGTCTCCAATATCGAGATATAGCGAATCTACCAAAACTATTAGTTTCAGTATTTTAGGGTTTTTTAGGCCCGGGGTCAAACTAGGGTTTCACTTTCCCGGAGTTTCACCCAACCAAAAATATTAACCGAGGTCTCTAAACTTCAATTTTGATTAGGAGAGTAATACTATGTTGTGTTCACTCAAAAATTCCTCTGCTGAGAAAAGCCCTAATTTCTTGCAGCAAAAACTGAAAACGACCGGAATCAAATTCCATTTCGATAGAAAGATGCGTCCTTCAATGGAGGTTCAACCTAGCCTCCTTTTGCTGATGGATTGTGGAGAGAGACCCAAAAAGTAAGAATCCCTAGCTTCTAAAGGTACACAATTTCTTCTTCTCAGGTTAGCTCTGATACCATGTTAGTTTTTTTATCATTTAAGCAATATGATCTTAGGATCTTAATTGAGAGAATAACATGCACATCAATCAATCACAAGAGACAATAGACACAAGATATTTTCCTCAAGGAAAACATAAAGGAAAAAACCCCACAACTTCCTCAGAGACAGAGTGAGCACCAATGGCAGCAATAAAACCCAAAGACAGAAAATATGATCTCCATAGTTGTTCTCTCTCTCTCTCTCTCAGTTGAGAGAGCTTCTCCTCTCTTATTCATGCACCCGAGTGAGTGAGTGTGTGTATGTGATAAATAGAGAGGCTTACTCTCTAATTATATTCTTTCATTCACTTAATGTCCACTACAACAAGTCATCCTCATTTAACAATTACTTACTAGGGTCGACTTCTCTAGGAGAGTCTAATAACCCTAGTGCCCCACAACTGTGGGGACTTTTACCTCTGATCAACAAGGAGGGTTAACCTTGACTCAATTGTGGGGACTATTTTCCCTACATACAATGGAGGGTTAACCTCAATGAATTTACATGATTTGTTTACATTCTTGAATCTCCTGATCGAAACATCGTGGCATGACATGAACCAATTACACTACAGATCCTTGCCGGAATAAACATTGGGGTACAATACATAAGATATACAAGTGAATACATTCCAAAGTTACGAATACATCAACAAATATTTTGGCAAGAATTTATCCCTCATCTTCACTACCATTCTATCCCAGCATTTTATCAATGGCTTATTCTTCCTTCTTCTTTTTGTTTGCACACTATCCCACCACAAGGATGCATGCCCTTTCAACCTCATCACAGCCAATATGACTCTCTTGTCTTATTCTACCTCATTATACTCAAAGGACTTATCCAGCTCACTGATCCAGTAAATGAGATGCTCCGCAACGAGACTTCCATCATAAGTAGGTAACTCCGGTCTCGGCCTTGAAGTCACTCCCAGAATAGATATGAAATATCTTAACTCTGGTGTTTCCTACATAGGTGCAACTTCTTCTCTTTGCTCTTCATCCTCGGGTTCACTTACATCCCCTTATTCTGGGTCTCATTGTCTATCCATTTCCATGGCCTCCATACATGCCCTTAACTCCCTCGTTTCCTATAGAACTTCTGTGTTCCCTCCTGATCGACATCTTTCTCTTCCAATGCGTGCAACCATCTTTCCACACTAAGCCTCTGTAATAACAGTTCACTTTCACACTACTACAACTTACTTCATCAAGCCTCTTCTCGGCCCTTGGTCCTTCGGCAATGCTGGTGCTCTATCAGAAACCTCTTGAGCACTCTTCTTTGCTCTCTACATGATTATATGGCTATGCTTATCTCTTTCATGAGCTTCTCCTTGCTCCTTCATAAATTCTACCCACAATCTCAACTGTGGAATTCCTTAATAGGAAATCTGTTCCTACTTTGATACCAAAATTGGTGCAGGTGGGATAGACCTCATCCAACCCCAAATAGCACTTCTAGGATCTTTAGGCTCCTACACTTAGTAGGACCAAAAAATCTAGCCTTATGGACAAATTCTGCTAGAAAATCACCTTCCCGCAATATTTTCCTCTGTAATCATTGTCCTAACACTCTGTTTTTGCAATAGAGTTTTCGATGTTGGGTTGCAGGATGCGGGATCTCAAAAAACACAAAGTCGCGCCCCGCAAATTTTGTCCCGAAACGGCCTTCCTGAAATTGGGTTTTAGGATGCGGGATGCGGGGTTCCAACTTCCAAAGTTGCTCCCCTGAAAATTCCTTCCCGAAATTCTTCGCCTGCAATTATCCTAGCCATCAAACCTTTTCGGCCTTCACCCTGACCATCGATCTTTTTTTTTGTGCAAACCTCTCAGATCTCTGCGGATCTGTTAAATCCCTCTCAACTTCTATTGTGGGATTCTTCTAGGTCCTCAGATCTTGATCTGTAGACTCAATCTCCACCGTTCGTTCTCTGCAAAAACTTGCTAAGGTAGAAAACATGTGGGTTGCGCCGATTGATCATGAAATTGTTTAATCCAACATGCAATCATCCCGATGATTTATCCTAACACTCCTATGCATGCATCTACATTCTACTTCAACTATTCAATAAATAAATTGATGGGTGAATACAGTAGATCCTCAGAAATAGAAAAATGTTCATGAAAACACCGAAGTCAACTCTGCACAGATACATAGTTCAACACAACACATGCATAAAGGCTAAACAACCCAAGAAACACACAGTTAATCCTTCAATTAAGCAACAAAGGAAAATGGACACAACTTGGATCTCTCTCCTTCCGATTCTTCAAAATATTTATAGGTAGGAATCAGACACATTCCTATCCTCTCTCTGCAAACTCGGAATTCTAATGCTAAAGAGCAGAACCCCCTCTACATCTCTAAATTGTCTATTTATGCTAAAACTATGACCACCTCAACTAAGTGGTCTTGCAACTAAAAACAAATGAACTCCTAATCATGATGAAACTTCTTTGTCAGAATCAAATAATCCTATGGTTTGATGTCCACGCAGGGAGTCATGATACGCAGGCGCTCCTACGGTTCTAACAGACAATTACTTAGCACAAAACAGTTACAAAAGATGCCACAACATGTGACCAACTCATCACATTGTTGGCATGCCACGATGCTCCTGCATCAATCGCCATCATCTATTCTAACATTAAATGTATCATGGATCAATGTATTTGTACCATCATCTTCAACTACATTATCAGTATGATCATCTTCTTCAATATGATCAATCACTTGTTCTCCATTAAACATAGATGCTCCATGATCCTCTGGTACTTGTTCTGAAATCACTTCCTCTAGACGATATGCCATAGGATGTCTTTCCTTTATAAATACATTAATACATCAATAGTTATTAGTTAATATAGGAAATATTAAAGTAATACATACATTTAGCAAAGAAAAAAATATAAAAAAAATTATAATGTTAAACCTACAAATGGACGATATTCATTCCCCCCATCAGTGCATCCATGTTCCCTACAATTTTTTGTGGCTATTGTGATCAATATTCTTCTCCTCTTAAATACCCTACATTGACTACAATAACATTTCCCATCACCCCTTCGTTTCGCTGCATCCCATAGTCTAGCAAGCAATTGTCGATTTTCTTCGTTTGGATCAAGAATATTGCTATTTGACATTTTGTCACAAACTTTGTGAATGAATACTATCGACAATCTTAAAAAATCAAGTTCCATGCATCACAAATTTCTCAAACAGTGGTTTGTTAAAGAATAAAAAATTCCCGCAAACTATATGTCGAAGAAAAAAAATTCCCAAAACCGGTCGTCGAAGAATAAAACAATTCCTCAAACCTTTGGTCGATGAATAAACAATTTCCGCAAACAGTTTGTCGACGAATAAATAATTTCCGTAAACCGTCCATCTCTTCTATAGAAAATATGTCAGAATGTTAAAAAAAAATTATATTTATAATTCGATGGTCATCAGATACCCAACGCCATGAACCTAGTAATTGTTGCAAGCTAGCCTTTTTCCAACTTCAAAAAGTGTCATGGTATCATCGAAAGTTTGATGAAAACACTTTCACTTATCGTCGAAAATCTAACGACCCTCTCTTCCAATGGTGTCGCAAATCCGATAGGATGACATTGCAAATACGATGGGGTAGAGTCTCAAATATGACGCCTATGTTCATCGAAAAACCTACGAGGAGTAAAGTCAGAAATTCGACAACTTGCATGATGAATTTTTTTTCCAGAACGTACAGTACTTTTCATCATTGCAATCCAACACAATCCTACTTCACATCGAATGTCGTCGTATTCTATTGTTTGATTTTGGGCTCAAATGCTCTTGTGTTAGTGATCCTACATTGTATATGAAGGGAAATTAGCCTTGTAATATCATGTTTGTATGTTTATAAGTTGATTATCTTATTTTTACAATAAACTTGTCCATAAATGTGTTTAAAACCATGTAGCTACCAAAATTGTCCAAATTGGACCAAACAATTCAGAAATTCGGTAATTCAAATTGAGAATATGAATATTTCCCTTCAATATGATATGATTTGCATGACTAGGAAAATTCAATTCAATACATTAATTCATACGGACAAAATGCACAATCTGCAATGGCCTGCAATTTTCCTCTTGGTTTCTTTAATGTGTGCTAAAAGATTAGTTGGTTCTTTAACATCTCTTATCTTTTTCTCATACTATTGGGTATTGGTCCACTAAATCGTTCGATTCCCTTATGGTTTCTTACTTTAATGTTGGGTATCTAACTACTCTCCATGATGCGGGCAATACGTAGTAAACATAAGAGGGTAGAAAAAAAAGGGGCATATATGGGGACACAACCCTATAGAATAGAGCAAGTGATAGAAGAAGAGTCACCAATGCAAGCAGAGGTGGAAATAAAAATTTGTCGAAGGCATCATTTAGCTTTGTTTTCTATGTCCACTGAGTGTTAGTTTATAAGGTTCCACCACCATTGACAAGGAATCAGGAAGGGAAATAAATGATGGATTTTTAAGATCCTTCCTAATGGGTGATTGATCATTGGTAGATTTCTTTTATTATTTGCATGAAATGTTCAATGATATTTGAAGGATAATGAATTTAGAGGGATTAGGTTAATAAATTCTAAAATATAAAGAGGGTTTGGAAAAGATTAAAGTTAAGAGGTGAATAGGGCTTCTCTTAAAGTATACATGGATTCCAACAATATATATATGTGTGTGTGTGTGTGTGTGTGTGTGTGTGTGTGTGTGTGTGTGTGTGTGTGTGTGTGTGTGTGTGTGTGTGNAAATAAATTTAAAATGACATTTAGGAGTTATGACTTATTTTCCTCATATTGAATTTATTCAATCAAATTTTCTTAATTGTACTGAGAGAATCTAGTGCTCTCCAACCCAATATGGGGGAGATCCTGTCACGCAAGTCAAGTTATGCTTTCTGACATAAATAAAAAATATTAAAAAAAATGAAAAATATAAATTACATATAGACTTAAATAAATAAATAAAAATTAAACTAGCATAGATCCATTTTAAACCTGGATATATCAAGTACCAAGAGGTAACCAAATGGTAAAAAAATGTACATCTCAAGAAATTGGATCCCTCTCGGTGCTTGATAGATCCCGTTTAATTAAAATAGATCTATGCTAGTTTTATCTAGAAGTTAAAGTGCAAACTATGTGTGAGGAAGACACGATTTCTAATGTTGACCCAATGCTATTTAAAAAAACTAGTTGCATTAGATTTTAGCTCCAATGGGAATTTCTATAGGTACCAAACATCATAAGGAAGACACAAGTTTGAATGTTGACCAAACACTAATTAAAAACCTAGTTGGGAGCTTGATGTACCTTACAAGTACAAGATCAAATTTGAATACCACCCTTGTTTGAATACCGGTGAGATAGGAGAACTAAGGAGCTTATATTACATAAAAAATACAAAGATATAATCTTAATCACAATGGTAGTCTAATTACTTGGCATTGGAATCTACCATTTTGATAGTTATTTTACATGAATTTTTTTGGGGCGTTATGGATCTTTTTGAAACCCTAGCGTTGTGTCTGCTCTGGTCTCTAAGGTTGAAGTGCTAGTAATCCCCAATTGTTGGAGTAGGAATTACAATCTTCTCTCGCCACTTTGCTAGGGGTTTGGTCTTGTGTTTGTTTTTTTTATGTCCGTCGGTGTGGTTTTATTGGTATTATTATTTTTCCTTTCTCTATCTATTACTGGTTTTCCTATGTTGGGTCTCTGATTTTTTAGGGGTGGGCGTAGATTTTATTGTGCTTGTGTTGTTACTATTTTTTTTTTGTTCTTGGGGTAAGCGCTCTTTTCCTTTCTCGGTGATATGTGACTGTGTGATTTTCAGATGTGGCTTCGCATGGTGTCAGTGGCATGATTGATGGTAGTATTAGTCCTATAGTGTTTTTTATTGATTTCTCTGACATTCTCGTCTATCCTCCTGGGGTTTGCAGTTTTTTATGCTCCTTTGTTTTCTTTTCTCTTTAGTTCTTACATGATTTAAGTCTCTAGTTGTTTACATACCTCGTACAACATGTAGTCAAAAAGTGGGAATTTTCTATGAGGGTTTTCGTCTTCTTTGGTTCTTCTTTTGGTGTTTCTTTTCTGTCGGTGGTTGGTCTGGCAGGGATTAGTTCGACCTTTTTTTTTGTGGTTTGTAGGATTGGACCTTCTCCAAATCACCCATTGGGCTATCAGACTAACCCTAAGGTTCGAATCCACTGTTTGAAGTGGGTTTCTACACCTGTCATCATTCTTCCTAGAGGCGGTGAAGCTTCACTTATAGATTCTTTGCATCTAGTGGCATGCAGATGTTCGACCTCTCATGCGGATGACAGTCGTGCATTTTTGGATTCTCATGGGTCCAAAGTGGCTCCCAAAAAGGTGGTGCATTTGGATTTCAAGAAGGTTAAACCTAGGCATCTGGTCTGCGTCTTGGGTGGTGATGTTACTATTGATATAGTCTCCTCTCTGTCTCAGCGGGAACTCACTGGAATATTTGAGTATGTTCGGCCACCCAGACCTGCTATCTTAGCTTGGGTTAGGGATGTATGGAAGCACCTCCTTAAATTTGTTCTGAGGGTGGTGACTCTGGTGAATGGGTGGGTTTTATTTCAATTCTTGTTGGCTGAGGATAGGGTTTCCGTAGAGTCTCAGTACTGGATCTTGGGGGTTGGCTCTTTGGTTTTGATTCGTTGGCATGTGGGTTTCGACCCTCAAACGAAGCATCCACTTCGTCGTCATTTATGGGTTTTGTTTTTGGATTTCACGATTCAATGTTGGTCGCTGCAGGGTTTTATGGAAACGACAAACTTTCTTGGCACTTTCATTTTAATTGAGGATGAACATGTCCTTGGTGGAGAATGTTATACTCCTCGTATGCTTTTTGATCTTGATGTTTTTGAGGGTTTTCCCACAAAATTGGAAATAAATTGGGAGAAAGGGTCCATTATTTAGAAGTTAGACTACTGGAAAGTGGCATTTCGTTGTCATCTCTATTGGGAAACGGGGCACTCTAAGGCTACATGTCATTCGTGTGGTGTTTCCTCTATTGGTAGGTCTTCAGTTTGCTCTAATGCAGAGCTCATGCAATTTGATAAAGATCTATGTTTTTCAATTCCCCTGGATAGGGCATCGACTAAGGAATTTTTGGGTAAGTTCAGTTCAAATATCCCACTTCTTTTGAAATTTATTAGTGTAGTAGAAGTTTTAGAGTCAATTTTGGTGGTGGAGGATGATGTTATGATTTATGGTGATAAGACTGGTGATGTGGGATCGTAGGATGTTTCTTCCCTGGTCATGGGCGGTGTTCCTGATGAGGGGTGTCTGGTGGTTTCTTTGGTTGCTGGGGCTTTGATTGATTGTGAGGGTTTGGGTGCCAATTTGTTTTGTTCGGTTGACCTACCTCCACTCCCTTCTACTTCACTATTGGTATAAATACTTCTCTATCTCCTTCTTTGCGTAGGGATGAGTCGTTGGTTTGTGCTTCTCCTATATCAGTGGATAGATGTTTTGGTTCTGTTGGGGAGGGTGGGGCATTATCTATTTCCTCTCCTCTGTTCCTCTATACTCCTAACCCTATCTATGCTCTAGTGGAATCTTCAGGTGCTGAGATTGCTCCACTCTCGTGGGTTCATATTGGTTATGTTACTATCTGTAAATCCAAGAAGGTGGTTAAGGGAGGTATGTGAGGTCTTAAAGATGCTATTCGTGATTAGACTATTGAAACCTCATGTGTTGTACCTCTCCCTACTGCTATTAATTCTGCTATTGTTTCTTCACTATCTCCTAGGGATCTTAGAGCATGTATGGCCCTTGTTTAAGGTTTAAAATTAATTTTCTCTCCTTCAATATTTGGGGGATAGGTGGGGGATCGAAATGCGCCGCGTTCAAATGTCTGCTCGAATCTGTGTGTCCGGTGGTGGTTTTCGTTCAAGAAACTATGTATTTAGTTTTAGATGCTTGGTCTTTCTTTCTACAGCTATGGACTGGGTGGTTGGTCAATGCTTTGGATTCTTGTGGTAATTATGGTGGAACATTGGTGGCAAGGAACCCTGTGATGGCTGACATTAGGGCCTTTCATACTTGTTCAGGTCTACTCCTCAAAGGGAGATTGAAGGGGTTTGGGCCGCGGGTTCACTTGTTAAATATTTATGGTCCTGTTGAGGCCTGGAAATTTGCAGGCAACAACAGTAAGGGATTCTCCCCAGTCAACATTCCCAACTAGCCCGTGACTGTTTGGTGTAGGGAATTCATCCGGTTTACGGTCTGGCTACCGTAGGTCAAGTAACAAAAATAAAGGTTTTACCGGTTGCGGCCCGGTCCACCGTATATATTTTGTATTTTTGACTTAAAGCATGATATGCTAGTGCCTACCTAAATGCAGATTTGATAAAGAATGCCGGGACTATTCACAAAGTGATGCGCAGGTTCTTACCTCTCGTCTTAGAACTCACAAGCATCTAAATCACACACATTTTCAAGAAAATAAATACTAACTAAGCTATCTCTAGAGAGCTAGGTATTAATTCATGAGTAATGCATTACCATCCATGTGTTATGGCAAATCACAGGTAGCTGTTCTTATAACCAAAAATATAAACATGAATGAAAGTATAGATGATAAGATAGCTCATCACCAGTTAAAAAGTCCCATTACTCATAGTGGAAAAGCATCACAGAATGTACTGGAGAACATTCAGACAAGAACATAGGTTCAGAAAGTTAGAACATCCTCACAGTTAATGAAACATAGTTGAAAACAAAATAGGTTCACAGGTAGCTGTTCTTATAACCAAAAATATAAACATGAATGAAAGTATAGATGATAAGATAGCTCATCACCAGTTAAAAAGTCCCATTACTCATAGTGGAAAAGCATCACAGAATGTACTGGAGAACATTCAGACAAGAACATAGGTTCAGAAAGTTAGAACATCCTCACAGT
>LPNX010258598.1:56984-282838 GCA_001517045.1 Pseudotsuga menziesii
CAAAATAGTTCCCATTCAACATCATTCATTTAATCACATTGAGATATTCCACATAGCACTTTCTCCAACAGGTAAAATTTGCAATTTCTGGTTGTAAAACGAAATAGTTCCTCTTACAAGTGATAGTTTACAAGTTTTCTCTAGGGGAAAAGCCCCTGCCAGTTCTAATTTTCAAATATTTAAACTAAAAAATTTCACTGTTTGAGCTGCCCCCAAACGTGTGACCTTTCGGTCCCTCAAAACGTTTCATATCCCTACTTTATCTTTTCTGTGCGTACTCATGATCTGCTTAGTAACTGACAGATCTTCTAGGCATGCGCTTTTGTTTCTATTGATTTTTCCTCCTACTTCACTTGCCCTCCTTGCAATCCTGTCGGTTTCAGTTCGACCTTTGTCCAAACTGCCCAACTCCCCTTTGCCACTTGTCGACCAGCTATGCCTTCGCACCGCGATAGTATGAACAGCCTCTTGATTTCACCGGCAATTAAACGACATGCATCATTCATTGGGATTGCATTCTAAAAAAAAACGTCAAATTATATCAACCCAAAAAGGGTAAGCATCAAGAGAGGCCATGCACTGCATTACTGCTATGAGAAACCTAACAAGGGCCAGCACCACCATCTCGTCCATTCATGAGTTCGAAACCTTCACCAATGACGGAAAAGAAAACTCATCGGTGGCTCGCAACACTAACAACGGCAGGGTAGACTCATTTAAAGCCGCATAAGCGGGTCTTAACAGGCGACCGGCACCGCGAAACCATTTAAGCCTATTGGAGTCGTAAGATTTAGGATCTAAATGTGGGCGGGAAAGCTTCCAGTCGGAAATCGAAAAGACATCCACATCGAAAGACCAACACTTTGCATAGCCGCAACGGCAGAAGAAACAAGGGCTATGGACACGCGACTGAAAACCAACACGCATCGGTGGGCGGAGCACTTTCATTTTGGGTGCTTAGCTGCTTTGGGAGCCGCAATGGCGGAAGACGAACAGACAACAGCCTCCGATTTATAAAATGCTAAGTGTTTGAAAAACTTTAAAATTTATCAACGGTCGGAACTGTTTTAGTTCCAAAACAACGGTTTCACAAAGGAGAAATGATTTGATTCGTCTTTGAGTGGCAAATAAAATAGAAACCAAGATCCATGACCCACAGTCATTATAAACATAAGACACTTCTAAGAACAGGACGAGAGTTAAACTTCAAGATGATCCGAAATTAAAGCATGACCCAAAAAATCATGGATCCAAACGATTTAAAAGCAACATTAAAATCATGAGGGGGACCAAAATTTAAAAAATTTGGGGAAAACAGTTGCAGCTGCAACAATTGGTGATTACCTGGTGAACCTAGATCTTTGGACGAATATTATTTGAGTGATAAATTGTTTTAACAACAAACGAACTTATTGAATTCTTCCAGCTATTTGGATTTCTCAAATGGCAAGTATATGTACTTTTAATCATTGATGACAGTCCGATTTGGGAGAGTGGAAACCAGGGCTTTTCAAGTCAAGATAACTCTTTTGAGGCCTAAAAATGAGTTTCATTGTTACCTCTATCTTCGGGTAGCTGCTGGCTTGGATACCACATGATTGTAGCATATGGTAAACATAAATATTCATTTGTTCCTCATTCCCATGCCACTTTAGCACTTTTGTGCCTTTTGGACTTTTGTCCTTTTCACATGAGTCCTCTTGTATGCCTTCCTTTCTGAATTCTAATTTAGGCTCCTCTATCCCAAGTGTCCTTTTGTGTGAGAGGTGTATTCACTTTTCAGCTCACGGACGGAGAGGAACTTTCGGCGGTTTAGTACTTATATGGTTCCACATTTGTTTCGATATATAATGTTTTCATAGGAGATTTTGACTCTTATTTTCCTTTTGGCATCCATTCCTTGGCATGGGATCATTTGTATCTAATACATTGTTTACCTTGCTCCTTTCCATGGGCCCTTTGCTATCACTCCCTAGGAAATTTTAAATGTGACATGGATGGAGCCTCAAAATAGTATTCCAGTCCCTTTGATTCTGGTTTATTTCACAATGGTTAAGCAGGACTTCAATGCGTACACAACTATTTGAGAAAACTACTAAAATGGAAGAAGTTCTTTTAGATAAATGGCGATATACAGTCCTACACCTAAAAACTTTGATCAGTCCAAATTCTGATGTTCCCCATGCAACCACAGGTTTTATTGAAATCGGTAGAAATCTAAACGAAAACAAAACTAAAAAATCATGACCCCAAGACGACGGTCAGGCTAGATTATTTATATACAAAATAAAAGAACAAAAATCAAGAAAAATAAGGTTTGAGAACTAAGCCATTTACTGGCAAGTTCTATTTCCACCCTTGTAAATATTGTAACCTATAAGTTGAGGGGCCAAGCTTTGCCACAATCTAGAAAGGACCTACCCACAACTGCTGGAATTTCGTGTGTTTTCCTTTCTCATCATGGGGGTGGTCCCACTTGAGAACCAAATCTCCCACTTCAAAATCTTTTGTTCCTACCTTGTGTTTGTCGAACCATCTCTTTATTACCTCTTGTTGTTGCTTAAAGCACTCTCTGGCTTTAGATCGAGCCTCTTCTGCTTTTAGGAGATTATATATCCTTATTTGCAAGACTTCATCATCTGACCCTCTAGACTCTTGAGCTATTATGGAAGAGGGTAGCATGATATTGGGGGGAAGAATAGCTTCTTTACCATACACAAGGGTACACGGAGACACTCCTATCAAAGACTTGGGGGTGACTCTATCGGCCCACAGGGTGTTTGGTAGCGCTAAGTGCTAACTCCTCTGGTTTTCTATCACAATCTTCTTTAAAATTCTAATCAGATTTTTGTTAGTCGATTTAGCCAAGCCATTTCCTTGTGGATAGTAATTAGTAGAATAATGCAACTTTATTCCTTTCTCATGAGCAAAAGTGGTTAATTTAATTGATGAAAAGTAAGTAGCATTATCAAAGACTAACGAAACTGGAACTCCAAACCTAGTCATAATGTGGTCCAGTAGGAAGTTGATGACCGCGTCCTCATTTATCTTGCGCAGTGGGATGGCTTTGACCCAGCGAGTGAAGTAATCGGTTGCGGTCAAAATATACTCGTGTTGTAGGGAAGAGTTCGGCTTTATCTCCCCAATAATATCCAACCCCCATTGCTCGAATGGATCCGTGATCATCATAGGCTTCAGTGGTCCAGCTGCTCTAGATTGTCTTCCACTGCACCTTTGACAAATGTCGCACTTCCTGACATGGGCGTGTGCATCTTTGAAAAGCGTGGGCCAATAGAAACTGGCTCTGAGAATTTTGTGAGCTGTAGTATCTCCTGAAAAATGTCCCCCAGCAGGCCCATCATGTAGATCTGTCATTACCTTTTTCGTATCTTCTTTCTCTAAGCATCTAAGAAGAACTCCGTCGTAATTTTTTCTGAGTAATATTCCTTCAACAATTTGATAGGAGACTGATTTAAGATGCAGTGCTCTTCTTTGCTTAGAATTCCAATGTTTTGGCAACAATCCTGTCCGAAGGTAATGCGCGAGGTCTCTATACCAAGATTCGGGGGCTGTGAACATAGGAGATACATCCATCAAATGTAACTCAGCCTCATCTTCCCAGGCATGTTCTTCGTTGTTTCCATTTTCAGTCATTAGTTTGCACAACCCTTTCCCTTTAACTATAGAGGTTGGTTTGAACTCGAGGTCATACTCTTGAAGAGTTGTTACCCAATTACCCCTTCTTTCTCCTAACTCCTTCTGTACAAAAAGGGACCTCATAGCTGGGTATGGGACAATCACCTTGGTTCTATTTTTTAATATGTAGGGCCTGAATTGTTTCACTGCTTTGAATACTGCATAGGATTGTTTATCAATAGCCGGGTAATTTAATTTGGCCCCCTACAGGCCAATGCTCATGAAAGATATGGGGAATTCATCCCCCCCGTCTTCCTTTTGAGTAAGCATAGCTGCTAGTGAATCATTAGATGCAAAAGTATAGAGAATAAAATATTTATCGAAATCTGGGATTTTTAGGGAGGGTGCATGTGCAACAACAATTTTAATCTTGCTGAATGCGTTCTTCTCAATCTCAATCCATTTGAATTGTGCACTTTGCTTCACCATTTGGTGCAGAGGTTTGACAATCTGAGCAAAATCTGGCACAAATATTCGCACGAAGTTTATTGTTCCCATAAATGATTGCATCCCCTTTTTATTATGGGGCAGCGAAATCTATTCAATGGCCTTGATCCTTTTCGGATCTATAGAGATTCCCTCCTTTGAAACTACGTGACCTAGCAACTTGCCCTTCGTAACAGCGAACACACACTTCTTGGGATTGAGTGAGATACCATATTTCCGACAGCGGTTCAGAAATATGCCTTAGATGAAACGCGTGTTCTTCTCTCCTCTTTGAGAATATCATAATATCATCTAGATACACTACAGCACTACGGCCAATCAAACCGCGGAAAGCTATGTCCATAGCCCTATGGAACGTAGCTCCAGCATTTATAAGCCCAAAAGGCATTCTTCGGTAAGCGAAGGTCCCCCACCTGGTCCTGAATGTTGTCTTCAATTTGTCTTCTTGGGCTACCAATACTTGATTGTAGCCTGAGAATCCATTTAATAAATAAAATAGTTCAGAACCTGAGACCATTTGTAGTAGTTGCTCCATGGGTGGAACAGGATAATTATCTTTATCTGAAGTGCGGTTTAAATTCCTGAAATCCACACACAGCCTGATCTCTCCATATTTTTTCCTCACTGGTACCAGATTTGAGACCCATTCAGAGTGTCCGACCTTAAAAATGATTCTAGCATCCAATAATTTCTTAACTTCACTCTGGATCAAAGGTTCCAATTTCGGATGCATTTTTCTTAAAGCTTGCTGATCAGGTTTGACGCCAGATTTGATGGGGATGACATGTTGGATGATGCTGGTGTCATACGTCTTCAAATCCTTGTATGTCTAGGCGAAAACATCTTTATATTGATTAAAAATATTGATGAACTTGTCTCTTTCTACTAGTGAACATCATTTGCCAAGATTCACATATTTAGGATTTGTCTCGGTTCCTAAATTTATCAATTCGAACTGTAGAGATGAGCTATGAGTCTTCATGTTTGCTGGTCTTCTAAAATTTTCATTTAAATCGAACATTCTCTATAAGGTTTTGACTCCTTTAGGGATGAAATTATCATATTTTAGCTCGGCCTGATGTTCTTCACCATCTATAATCGCCCCTTTAAATACCTCGTCATTTGTTAAGCATTCTATAATCTGCTGATCGTCGTCGAACACTCGTAGGTTGGTAATCATATCAGGGACCGAGGGCCTGAAAAGCAATTCAATGGAGCATCAATTATTAGTGGGCACAAGCCTAGCAGCTGATGTGGCCAACAAGTTAGCTGCTGCATTTTTAAGTCTTGGAATTGATATAATATTAAATGCGTTAAAACATTTGAGTAGGTCCCATACCTCATTTTGATACACTTTTAAGTGAGGAGAAATACAATGTATTTGATTCCGAATCTGTTTTACAATTATTTCAGAATCTCCAAAAACTTTCAGATTACTTACCTTTAATTCGATTGCTTTCCTTAAACCTTGGACCAACGCTTCATACTCAGCTATGTTATTTGTACATTCAAACTCTAATCTGCATGAAAGAAAATGTTTATTCTTCTTAGGATTGATCAGGACACAGCCACCCCCTGACCCTTCTAACGTCTTAGAACCATAAAAAAACAATGTCCAAAAATCGCTAACTATTTCATGAGAATCTACTTCTACCACTAAGTTTACTATTTTACGGTCGATTTCATCAGCCTGTGAGAATCGAAGGAGATCAGGCTGAGCATCTGACGTGTTGTTGGCTTCTTCTGCTTGGTAATTTCCTGGTTCCAACTCAATAAAGTAATTTCCTAACACAGAATCCACTGGTTCGTTCTTTTCCTCAAGTTGAGTAACATTGTATTTCATATGGGGCTCCCTCAAAATTTTGATTTGATTCGGGCTTCCTTTATACGGTAGCCACAGATGTGACCAGTCTGAGGAAAAATATCCATTTAGCTTTGCCAACCAGTCTCTGCTCAGAACAAGCCCATAAGCATCTGGTATATCAGCCACCACAATATCAATAACTTGACACACCTTATCATTTGAAGACAGGTGAACTAGGACATCCTCCATTTCCCCAATCACCTTCACATTCGTCCTATCCAACTGAACAACCCTCCAATTGGATGGATTAGGCTGCCCATTTATCCTTTTGCAGACTGATATTGGCATGATGTTAACCGATGCCCCTGAGTCTACCAGGCAATTATGTACGTTGTGATTAAAAATTTCAAACGTGAGGAGGAAAGGTGGATTATTGTTCTTAGACTTACCCCAATGCTTGCTTCCCCGATTTCTTCTTCTTTGGGTTGATTGTCAGTGGGCAGCCTTTCCTCTAATGCTTCAAGCGCTTTCAAAATTTTTTCTTTCTGTTGCGGCACCTTACACATTTAGAATAATGAGATATTTTCCCTTACCTTCTTTATATCTTCCACGATGTCATAATCCATCTGAGGTTCATTGGGTAGCGGCTTATCAACATTCATCCTTTCTTCATTTTGTTTGGTCAGCATATCATTCTGTCTAGGATCTTGGCTGGTGATGGTGAATTCAAGAATTTTATCAGCTGAGGAATTATTCTAAAATTTTTTAACATTTTTCTGAAGCCTTTTAATCTTTGGGAGCATGAGACTATTTTCCTTTACCAACCCTTGGCTTCTGGTTGTTACATTTGTTTCCACGACATCCTCGTACTCCCAATTCCTTTCTTCCTCGGCGTCGAATAGCGAGACAAAATTCCACATAACCATGGTCTCATCCTCTTGTTCTTTTGTTGATGTAATACTGTCCTTTCTTTCTTCATCTCCATCTTCTATTGATTTAGAATCCAACAGCTGATTCATCACTAACGTCATTGAGTTTATCCATTGAGGACAATTCTTTTCAGAGTGAGGTTGTTGGTGGAAAGTGCAAAAATTGTCCATTCCGACCTCTGTTAAATTTATAGATGCCTAATTGTGCGAAGGGGGTTGGGATTGATTGTTGTCCTCCCGTTTCTTGTAATAGGGCTTGTAGAACTTCTGGGCTTCCTTTTCTTTCTCCAAGTCAATGATTTTGTTAGAAAGCTTCTGCATCATTTTTGTCATACTTTCAAAATCTGGTGATTTCTCTTCCTTGGGCTTGGTAAACAATAAGGCTTTCCTTCCCACACTTTTATCTCCTGGTCATTCTGGATAATCTTCAATACTTTCCCTTTCAGCCTCTACTTTCTCTGCCTCCTCATAGGTCTCTAAAGTGGGCTTGGCCTTAATATTGGCAAACATGGCCAACTCGGGTCCTAGAGCTGAGGTATAATTTTCAATCAGGACTTTATCTGTAGGCCTGTCAGCTTCAGAAAAATTCTTGAGATATGCTGCAAACCTTTGAGTGAAACTGTGCACCTTTTCCTTTCTCTCTTTCTTCAAGGCACATAGTCCTTTCATAAGAGTTGCATGAGTCTTCTGGGTTGCATACTTACTTCTAAAAATCCTCTCGAAGGTATCCCAATCAGGGATAGAATTCGCAAGCAAACCAAAGTACCATGATGCCTTAGCTCCTTTAAGGGTGTGCGGGAAAAGTCTGCAAACTACATCTTCATATTCCCCAGCCCTTAAGCCTTCTATTGCCAAATAGAAACTTTGCAAGTGGTCGTCTACTGGTATCTTTTCACTTGGGTCGAATTTTGGCAGCATCTTTTCAAAGGATTGAGGTAAATCATGTAATGGAGGTGTTAGGTTTAAAGGTGATTTGGCTCTCCACGAAGGTGGTGGATTCGGTGGGTTGGGTGGTTGATTTGCGTTTATGCCTTCCATGAGTCTGGGTGGAGAGTGAGGAGGTGAGAAAATAGGAGTGTGAGAAGGATAACTGTGAGGAGTATCCGGGCCCTCTTGATTCAAAGGTAGTACAACTTCCTGTAAGGTTGTTTCTACAAGTTCTTCCCAATCCTCAACCAACACTGAGTCTTCCAATATAGGATGATCCCTCCTTTTATGTTCTCTTCTGGGCAATTCAGGGATGATAGGAAATCCCCCAATATTCTTCGCATATGCCCTAGTGTGTCTTCTTAGATTATTAACAACTTTGTTGTCGACAGAATACAAATGTTCTCTACCCTCTTCTTCAGGAATTGGATTAAGAAACACACTGGCTTCTGAACTGTTATCGGTGGAATAGTTTCGGGAAAATGGGTTTCCTTGGCCAGCCATGCACTGACGGCCCTCCTTCTAGTGCGAGAAACTATTGAGGCCTAGAAATTCGTAGTCAACAACAGTAAGGGATTCTCCCCAGTCAACGTTCCCAACTAGCCCGTGACTGTTTGGTGTAGGGAATCCGTCTGGTTTGCGGTCCGGCTACCGTAGGTCAAGTAACAAAAATAAAGGTTTTACTAGTTGCGGCCCGGTCCACCGTATATATTTTGTATTTTTGACTTAAAGCATGATATGCAAGTGCCTACCTAAATGTAGATTTGATAAAGAATGCCAGGAGTATTCACAAAGTGATGCGCAGGTTCTTACCTCTTGTATTAGAACTCACAAGCATCTAAATCACACACATTTTCAAGAAAGTAAATACTAACTAAGCTATCTCTAGAGAGCTAGGTATTAATTCATGAGTAATACATTACCGTCCATGTGTTATGGAAAATCACAGGTAGCTATTCTTATAACCAAACATATAAACATGAATGAAAGTATAGATGATAAGATAGCTCATCACCAGTTAAAAAGTCCCATTACTCATAGTGGAAAAGCATCACGAAATGTACTGGAGAACATTCAAACAAGGACATAGGTTCAGAAAGTTAGAACATCCTCACAGTTAATGAAACACAGTTGAAAACGAAATAGTTCCCATTCAACATCGTTCATTTAATCACATTGAGATATTCCACATAGCACTTTCTCCAATAGGTAAAATTTGCAATTTCTGGTTGTAAAACGAAATAGTTCCTCTTACAAGCGATAGTTTACAAGTTTTCTCGTGGGGAAAAATCCCCTGTCAGTTCTAATTTTCAAATATTTAAACTAAAACAGTTCACCGCTTGGGCTACCCCCAAACGTGTGACCTTTCGGTCCCTCAAAACGTTTCATATCCCTACTTTATCTTTTCTGTGCTCACTCATGATTTGCTTAGTAACTGACAGATCTTCCAGGCCTGCGCTTTTGTTGCTATTGATTTTTCCTCCTACTTCACTTGCCCTCCTTGCAACCCTACCGGTTTCAGTTCGACCTTTGTCCAAACTGCCCAACTCCCCTCTGCCACTTCTTGACCAGCTATGCCTTCACGCTGCGATAGTCTGAATAGCCTCTTGAGTTCACCTGCAATTAAACGACATGCATCATTCATTGGGATTGAATTCTAAAAAAAAAAACGTCAAATTATATCAACCCAAAAAGGCTAAGCATCAAGAGAGGCCATGCACTGCATTACTGCTATGAGAAACCTAACAAGGGTCGGCACCACCATCTCGTCCATTCACGAGTTTGAAACCTTCACCAATGATGGAAAAGAAAACTCATCGATGGCTCGCAACACTAACAATGGCAGGGTAGACTCATTTAAAGCTGCATAAGCGGGTCTTAATAGGTGACGGGCACTGCGAAACCATTTAAGCCTATTGGAGTCGGAAGAGTTAGGATTTAAATGTGGGCGGGAAAGCTTCCAGTCAGAAATCGGAAAGACATCCACATCGGAAGACCAACGCTTTGCACAGCCGCAAGGGTGGAAGAAACAAGGGCTATGGACACACGACTGAAAACCAACACGCATCGGTGGGCGGAGCACTTTCATTTTGGGTGCTTAGCTGCTTTGGGAGCCGCAATGGTGGAAGACGAACAGACAACAGCCTCCGATTAATAAAATGCTAAGTGTTTGAAAAACTTTAAAATTTATCAACGGTCGGAACTGTTTTAGTTCCAAAACAGCGGTTTCACAAAGGACAAATGGTCCGATTCGTCTTCGAGTGGCAAATAAAACAAAAACCAAGATCCGTGACCCACAGTCATTATAAACATAAGACACTTCTGAGAACAGGATGAGAGTTAAACTTCAAGATGATCCAAAATTAAAGCATGACCCAAACATTCATGGATCCAAACGATTTAAAAGCAACATTAAAATCATGAGGGGGACCAAAATTTTAAAAAATTGGGGAAAACAGTTGTAGCTGCAACATGTCCATACTCACTCCGTGGTACATTATGGGAAAGAATCCAGTTATCGAGTCTCCTTGCTCTTCCAAATATTATAATGTCGGGGGATCTTAATTTTACCTAGTCTACTGAGGAGGTTTGGGGTTCTGGGCATGAATTTGATCCTCTTTTTGAGCTTTTTCATGACTTATTTCATAATGCTAATTTGGTGTATATTCCCTTGGCGGTCTTATCGTTGACTTGGTCGAATGGGCAGTGTGGTGTCGCGGGCATTGATAAAAGACTCGATCGTGTCTTTTTGTCTGAATCTCTATGTGATTCCTTTGGTTGTTTTCGTAGTTGGAACTACTCAACTGGTTCTTCTGACCATATAGCCATTGTTTTATAGATCGATTTTGATAATGTTAAGACATAGTTTCCTTTCAAATTCAATTCTTCATGGTTGTAGGTAGAGGACTTTAATATTCTGATTAAAAAATAGTGGGATAAGTTGCAATCTGAGGTTCCTTTACATTTCTCCCCTTTGAAGGCTCTTCTTTCCAAACTGGAGAAGTTTCATCCTTTGGTTAGGTCTTGGGAGATGGAAACAAAGAGAAAGGCTGATGCGTTACTTTTTTCTATCGAAAATGATATTCTTTTGGTTGAGAATGTTTTGGGGATCGATCTTTTCTTTCCGATTCGCTCCAAGAGAATTAAGGGTTTGTATTCTCAGAAGCAAACTATTTTGAGGAAAAAATAAGAAACCATCAAGTTAAAGAGTCGGTATGTATATAATGGCTGGAAGCTGGGGATGAGAGTTCTAAGTATTTTCATTAGTTTGTTAATCGGCAGCGAATCACAAATGCTATCTGGGAATCCATGGATGATCATGGTAATCTTGTTGTTGATCAGGATTCGATCAAGGATGGTGTTGTTTCTTATTTTTCCAATCCTTATAGGGATCCCAAACCTAATAATATCTCGTTATCAGCTTGTCGTTCTTAAAAATTTTCCATCCTTTTTAAATGAGGAGGATGGTCATATGATTGGTGGCCCTATTGGTGTGATGGAGGTTGAGAGATCTTTGAAATCTTTTTCCAGGGATAAAATCCCTAGTCCCGATGGTTGGACTATGGAGTTCTATTTACATTTTTTTGATATCATGGGCCTGGAACTTGTGGCTGCTATTGAGGAGAGCAGGGTGATGGGTATTATTCCTGGGAATGTCAACACGAACTTTCTTACTTTGGTACCAAAATTTGCATTAGAGGAAATTTCAACTCAAAATGGGCCTCCTAAAAAAAATTAATAAAATAATATTTATTAATTTTGGAGGAAGAAAAGAAAAAAAACTACTTTTTTGTTTGTATTTTCGACATATCTCCCGGTGTTTTTACTCAAATTTCGATCGCAAGAGCTCATTGGATGCGGAATTAAATTCCGCATCCAATGAGTACCCACTTGGCATACTTTTGATGGACACCACTACCCCCAAAACAAGAAATACTTGGAAAAATGGATGATGATGTCATCATCATGTTTTTCAGGTATTTCTTGTTTTTGGGGTAGCGTGGTCCGTCAAAAGTATGCCGAGTGGGTACTCATTGGATGCGGAATTTATTTCCACATCCAACGAGCTCTCCCGATCAAAATTTGAGTAAAAACATGGGGAGATATGTCGAAAATACAAACAAAAAAGTAGTTTTTTTTATGATACCTATCCCCAAATGTATATTAAAAAAGTGTTTAAGACCTATACGGTATTTTAAATTTAAAGCAATTTCATTGGCTAGCACATGATGACATGGAATTTGAGTTAAAGTTAAAAAGCCCATTTTGAGTTGAAATTTCCTCTAATGATCGTCCCTCAAATTTTGGTGAATATAGATCGATTGCATTGTGTAATATTCATTATAAGCTTATCACCAAGATTATTTCTGGTAGGATGAAAATGGTATTGGGTAATACTATTTCGGCGGAGTAGTTTGGTTTCCTCCCGGGTAGGAAAATTATGGATGCAACGGGGATTGTCCAAGAAATTGTGCACTCTATCAAACTTAAGAAACTTTCTTCGATGATTCTAAAACTGGATCTCAAAAAGGAATATGACAAGGTCGATCGCTCTTTTCTTCATATGTTTCTTGTTCAGATTAGTCTTTCTTTGAGGGTTTCTCAGTGGATAATGTCTTGTGTTAATTATGCGTCCTTTGTTGTTCTTATTAATGGGTCTCCAACTGCCTTTTTCAAAGGGTCTAGGGGTATTAGGCAACGCTTCCCACTTTCACCTTATCTGTTTCTGTTGGTTATTGAAGGTCACAACCTTCTACTTCATAATGCTAAGGATGAGGGTTCGATCAAAGGAGTGAACATTTCTAGTTCTATATATATCTTACTCATACTCTCTTTGTTGATGATGTGATGATTTCCGGCAATGGTATTTTTGAAGAATGGTTGTATATTAAAGGACTGATTGATTTATTTTGTAGTGCCTCTAGTATGTCCTTTAGTCCTACTAAATCATGTTTTCAGTATTGGGGTATGGAGGTTTCTCTATTGACTCATATTTATGAGCTTTTCTATATCACCGATGACTCTCTGGATGTCGGGGTCTCCTATTTGGGGTTTTATTTGAAACCCAATTCCTATATTCGATCGGATTAGCTTTGGCTTGTTAAGAAGGTGCAAAGGCATATGAGTGGCTGGTCCTCTAAGTGGCTCTCGTTGGGAGGATGAAAGACATTGGTTCTTTCTGTGTTGCAAGACATTTCGGTCTTTTATTTCTCTCTATTTCATGTTCCCAACTGTATTTTGGTTGTATTAAGGAGGTTATTTTTCGTTTCCTATGGAGGGGTATGAATGAGAAATTTAAATTTCATTTGGTTGATTGGGATTCTTTGTCTATACCCCCTTCTTGGGGAGGATGGGGTTTCAAGCAACTTGGTCTTTTTAATATCTCCCTCTATGCAAAAGGCTTGTGGTGTGGTTTAACTAAGACGGGTCTTTGGGAGGATATTATCAGTGCTAAATATATGAAAAGGATCCCTCTCTTGTCTTGGATTCGTGCTGGTAATTATAAATATTCCTCCCCTTCGATGGTTTGGAGTAGTTTGTGCTCGACTCTTCCTTGTATCATTCGTTTGTTAAAATGGCAGGTTGTGCGTGGTAACAATATCAATGTGGGTGTTGATTCGATTGTTCGAATCATTAAGTGGAAACTGTCTAGACAACTTCTGCAGGCTCTGCACGAGAGGAATATTTATGTGTTGCCTCACGCTTTTGTGGGGAATGAGGACCCTATTTCGATTTGGTCTTCTGCATCTACTTTGGGCATAAATGGTCTTTGTGCAGTGGAATGGGATGGTTATGTTGACAGTTTAAAGGGGTCGGGCATTATTCTTTTCGATGATCCTAATCTTTTGGTTTGGTCGGGTGACAAGCAGATTGGTTCTGTTAAAGCTTGCCTAGTTTATGAGTCCACTCTTTCCCATCAGCATTTGCACCAGTTGGAGTGGTGGTATTCGGTTATTTGGAAGGTTAAAGTCCCACAGAAAGTGAAGTGTTTTATGTGGTTATTGATCAAACATAAAATTTGAGCTTGGGACATGTTACAATGATGTGGATTTCAGGGGCCTAGAAGGTGCATTCTTTGTGAAGCGGCTCCCGAATCGGTTGATCATATTTTCTGTGACCATTCCTTTTTTCACAGTCCATGGACTGAGTATTTGTTTGGTCCTAGATTATTTGTAGACATGGGATATTGTTTCGTGTGTTCATTTTCTTTCTAAAGTTATTGACCATCCGGTGGTAAACATTGAACTGGAAATGAGATTTATGTGGGAGATAGTGGTTGGTCATGAATAGTCTTTTGTTTCATGGGATTGCTGCTTATGGTAATGGTATCATTATGAAGATTCTCTCTCATCGTCTTTGTGGGGCGCTGTTGTCTCCCTGCAGGAGGTCTCGAGTTATCAATTTTCCTATTCAATCGGAGGATGAGGTAGTTGGGTTTTTCAATGGGGCGACTCTTGATGGTGTCTATGGTGCTGGCATGTTTATCAAAATGTTGGGAAACTATAGTTTTCATCTCTGTATGGGTGTTGGGTTGGGTACCAATAACCGGGATGACTTATTGGCACTCTAGGCCTCCTCCATTTTGTCAGGCATTGTGGGATTGTTCTTCAGTGTGTTATGGGTGACTCCAAAGTGATTATTGACTGGGCTCTACAACGTCTATCATTTCAGTCCATTGCTCTTCATTGCTGGTCCCGACGGGTTCGGGGGATGCTAGACTCGTGTCCATCACTCAACCTTTTTCATGTCTTCCGTGAGTATAATACTTAGGCGGACTCTCTGTCGAAGCAAGGTTTCGGGCTGGTCCATGGCTCGATATAATGGAAAGAATATGTTCATGATTCCTTGATACCGGAAGGAATGCTGAAATGTTTTTAAGTGCTTGCATCAAGTCTTTTTCTTGGAACTGTTTTGTTCTTAGACATTTGAATCTTGCAGGTTTTGAGGTTGGGATGTGACTGGTTAGTTGATGTGTTTTGTTGTGGTGGTTAGCTCGTTGTTGTTTCTTTTGGGTGTTTTGTCTTTGACGTCGTTATGGTCACCCTGTTGTTAAGCTATATCTGTGATTTTGAGGAGTTTTTGATGATGGACTTATGATCATTTTGATACTATGTTGGTACATGCTTCTAATACTTTTTGCTTATGTAACCATTGTTTTTTTATACAACTTTACTTTTAATATAAGGCTGTCCTTTTGTGTGGAAAAAAAATTACCTAACAAGTTCACAAAAGGAAAAGGATTTTGAGATTTGTAGTAAAAACAACCTGATTATTGATACACTTCTAATGATTTTGCACGTAGTATAGATGTTGATAGGAAAAACACTTCGAAATTTGTTTTCCTCTTAGTTGAATAAGAATAGTATCATGGGAATCAAAAGAGCAGTCCATATTCACAATTTCAATAGGTGAAGCAAAGTATGTCGCAATTACATTAACAACATGTAAGCAGTATGGTAGCGATACGTGTTTATTATAACATTTATTACATCGTCGTTGTGATTCTACTACAATATTTAGCATGTCAAATAATAATGTTTTTCTTAAAAACAAACATGTTAAATACCATGTATCATTTCCTTAGAGAAGAATTAATAAATGCCATGTATCATTTTTATTTTGAAATATTGTAAATGATGTAATAGCGAATGGCCAGTGTTGGAATAAACAATTAATTTCTCAAGCCCCAATTGCGTGTAATTAATTATTGATTCGAGTTTGGAGATTTCTGTGGTGAAATTTTTTGTCTGAGGTATTTTCGCTTCCACAGTAGCCAGCCAGCCTGCCAGGTTTAAGTCCACTTTTCGAATCCGAATCGTGGACTTGAAAATTGGTATTGTGTAAGCATGCGAAAGTACAATTTGGTAGATCATTCTGAACAGTAAAAACTGTACCAAAATTCTGATGATCAGTGTGACTGTGTGAGTTTTGATGAGCAGTAGTATGCTTTTTGTATGGTTGGCGTTTTTTTTTATCAATGAAGGTCAACAAAGTATTTCTCAAAGCCCTGTTTATGTGAGTGCTGAAGCATCTTTGTCTATTCATATGTAGATGCTGTACGTAGCATCCCTGATCCTCTGCGCACTCTTTCACATTGTACAGTGGCATGGCATAATTCATAACTACGTTGACTTTCAATTATCTTATAGATAGCGTAATATGTAATCGCGTAGGATAATACTCTGAGGCGTGAAACAATTTGAATATCAAGATTCTTTCTTAATGGAATAGAACGCCCATTTAATATTTAGCGGCGTAGTAAAATGTTGTCTCAAAAAAGACGACGCCCTCTAGAAAATATCGTTAGAGTTTGCCTCATTTTCATTGAAGTTCAACATCTCACATATATCTTTACAACCTTCAGCACAGTCATATGTAGCATAAGCTTGTACAGGCTAGTACGTTTCTTACACACCAAATCTGAAGTCGATTTTGTGGCGAACAATGTCAATAAAAAATAAGATCTTGTCCGACAAACCAATTATTCTGCTACTGTTCTATGGACGTATACCTTGGGGAGCGAACGATTCAGCTGAAGTCCCTCGTTTCACTTATTATCAGATATTTAAGATAAAGATGGTACTGATGAAGAACTCGGGAAAGCCATCCATTACTTCTCAATGGGAAAACTAACATAGGTATCCTTCTTTGCCTAGTTATTGTTAGAAAAAGTTGGGCTTCTCAATAAGACTATCTGATTGGCGTCCTTTTTTTTTTTTTCGTCTAGAGTCAGGCCGGCAAAGCTGGCATGGCACTATTTCATGCTATTTTAGGTGTTTTTTTTTTGCCATTTTGCTAAAATTAGCCCAAATTGTGCTGGGCTTAGTGGCGCCTAGTTTTGCACTAGATTTAGCATCGGATTTTACATCTAGTTTTGTGCTTAGGTATTGCATCTACTCTTGTTGTGTGCCCCCCCTCTCCCCCCTTTTGTACCCATATTTGCGTCATTTTTTGCATCCATGTTTGCATCTTTTATTGCATCTACGGTTGCGTCCACTTTTGCTACACCCCAATCCGCACCTACTTTTGCACCCGCTTTTGCTTCAACTTTTGCATTCACGTTTGCATCTTTTTTTGCGTCGAGATTTACATTTACTATTGCATCGAGTTTTGCATCTGGTGTCGCATGTAATTTTGCATTTACTTTTGTTGCATCCATTTTTCCATCAAATTTGGTGTCTACTTTTGCACCCACAATCATGTCCACATTTGCTTACCCTTTTCTATCTCTTTTTGCATCCACTTTTGTCGTGCCCCATTCTACACCCACTTTTGTGCCTACTTTTGCACCCATTTTTGCTTCCACTTTTGCATCATCTTTTGCGTCCAAGTTTTCATCAACTTCTAGATCCAAATTTGCAGCCACTTTTGCACCTAGATGTTGAAGAGGACGATGAGGATAATGACGATGATATTCGCAAATACTATGATGATGATGATGATGATGACATTGATGACAATGACAACACTAATCATAATCATGATATTGACAATGGAAATGTTGACTTTGATGGTGATTATGATGTCAATGAAATGAATGATGGTGATGGTGATGATGATGATGCCAATGACAATTATGATGGTAATTGTTAGCACTCAGAATGTACCCAGGTTGTAAAAGGTAAATTTCAAGGTAACAACAAAACCACTTTAGGAAGAAACTGGTATTTTCTTCGAGAGAGGGATCTCTCAATAAAGATTTAACAGGACCAGATTTAACAAGACTAGATATAAAATAACATTCAAAGATTTATGTATTTGGCTGAAACAATCACATAACCATTGGGCATGGAGTCATATACAATATAAAGATACCACAAAGACATACACATGATATTCATCAAAGGCAAGGCAATCACATCATCACAGTCATTCAAATTGATTCAGGTGGAACAGAAGAGATGAAGAAACAACCCATTAATATAGAGCATCAACAAGGATGAGTTCTATACCAACTTTAGCAGAAAAAATCATATAATATCTGAAATGATGACCAGAGCATAAACACATGAATTTCAATCATCTAACACTATTTTCCAGATACGAGGAAGAAACAAAATGGAGTGTTACACAAGGGAAATACAATCATATAAAGAAAGAAGCACAGACTGTAATATCAACGACACATGAATCTTTGACAAAACTCTCATGCATTCACTTTGTTATTCCAAAAACAGATATGTTCTCCAAAATTATTCACCACCCGATGGGTTCCAACCCCAATCTCTTAAAAAAGATGCATATTTATACATAAAATGATAAGTCTTCCAACAAGAAGATCAATAACAGAATGATCGGCTTAATTTAGAGTTTGTAACTGAATTCCTAACCCCTAGGAAGTTTGTTACAACTCCAATCCTAACAGATCATAAAGTACAAATCAATTTGATAACAAACTTTCACCCATCAGCTCCACGGCTTTGCCCCATCAGCTCTTCAGTGCATGACACCTGTTTCTAGGGATGGAGAATATACTTTATCTTTCCAAACCGCTCCACGGATTTCCACTGCTTCGAATTTGGGGTGTCACATTCTGTCATTTCCTGAATTGATACCTCGAGCTCCATATATGCTTCATAGGACTTTCTGGGCAATCTGCTTCTGATGATGGCGAACTTTTGCAAAATCTCGAAATCTTCTGTGAGCATATCCACAATGGTCTTCCCTGTCAGGCTTTTCTCCAAATCATTGAATTTGGAGTGGTCCATGCGGCACTGAACAAGCAGGTTATGATAATGTTCCTGTGAGAACATCCGCCCCTCTCCGTCCCAGAAAGAAGGCAATCCATCCTCGAACAGCTCTTTAAATTCCTGTTTAAAATTATTAACCTGCAGAAGCAATCCTTCTGATTTATCTTGGACCGTTTTGATTAAGTGATGCTTATGGGTGATTCTCTTTGCCCACATCACTATTGATACTCTGTCCTTTATGCCCAATTCGTGCAACTTCTGATATGACAGTGAATTTAGAAAATTCAGTGTGTTCTGAGCTGTAGCAAGGGGTCTTTTCTCCATATGTTCGTTTACCAGTTTTAATCTCTGGTGAGCCAAATTTATCATTATATTCAAATCATCAATAAAATTTAGATAGTGTCGAAACTTGGTAATCTCTATACACAAGGTATCCCAAATGATATGTTTTTCCCCCTGAAGAGGGCCTTTCCCAATGCATTTTTCTTTTAGCTCATTGAATTTCTTCTGTAATTGATTCCTGTACTGCAGTATTTGTTTTTTGCTTTCACTTACTTTGGCCAATTCAGCTTTCATCTTTTCATTCTCTGCTTTCAAATCTTTCATTGCTTCTTCTTTCAAACTCACCTAGGACATTGGCACCAACAAATCATCAATAGAGAAATCATCTAATGGCTTCTGGATATTTACAATAGACAAGTCCTCGCCGGTGGGAGTCTGGCTCATTAACTCTTCCATAATCTTCTTCTCTTCATTCTGATCTTTTTTCATCAAGGAGATTTGGGATAACAGTTCCTCCCTTTCGGCTTCCCACTTCTCTTTTTCTTCCTGTAGCTCCCCAGCTCTTCCTTTATACTCCATCATATCTTGATGGACTTTATCCTTCTCTTCTTGGAGAGCTAGTAACTCAGATGACTGAACATGTTCAGCACCTGGGATCTTCAGTTTCTTCTTTAGGACCTAGAGTGCATTGTATTTTTCTTCTAACATCCTCTTGACTGCTTGGGTACTGTCTGAACTAGCAATGTCTATTTGCAGCTTCCTAATCTGAATAACATTTGCTTTATTTTCCACTCTCTCATGTTTTAATTGAATTTCTAATTTGTCTATCAAAACTTGCAATTTATTAATCCTTACCATGGCTTGTAGTGAGTCTGAGTAGATGATATCACTGGTATGTTTGTGAAGTTGAATTTTATCCGGAGTGCTGATTTTGTCTAGCCGGATCTTCATTTCAGACATCTTCTTGTCGCTTACTATAGCCATTTTAAAAGTATTCCTCTCAGCATCTCTAGCAGAGACTAGAGAGGTTTTTGAACTGTACAAACTTCTCACCCTCGGGAGCAAATTTCTCGTCTCCTCCATAGACTGTTTCCTCTTCTCCATGTAGCTGGCTTTGAGCTTTTCCCTCGACTTAAACACGTGGCATAATTCCGAACTGTCTACATCACCCTCCACATTTTTAAAAGAGAATTGACTTACTTGCACCGCTTTCATGGGAACTAGGGAAACCTTCTTGGAACCATCAGAAACTTCCTCATCTACAATTTCACCACTTTCAAGTAGCTTTGCCCTTTTATGGGGCCCATCTTCATCTACATCCATACTCTCAGTTTCAGACAAACTCCTCTTGACCACAATACCAACACCTTGTGTTATTTGGGTCGCTGTGACAGGTATAGTATGTGTCTCTTCATCAGAATTTGACCTGTCAGTACACTGCAGCAAATTGGCTATTTCAGCTAACCCCTCAATAGCCTGATGCTCAAATGGTTTATTCTTGTTGGCCTATTTTCTCAATGATATCACATGGTGGGGGTCGTAATTCACATTTACATCTTTTACGAAATCCATATTATCCAGCAACTTTTCTATAAAAGCCAGAGCGCCTTTACCTTTAAAAATAAAAGGGCCGACTTTAAGTGGAAATTTAATGTTTGAATATTTTTTGAAAGCACCAAAGTGCTCTTCCTCAGACAACAATCTATGCCTCATGAACTCTAGTGCGAAAATCCTTGGGGTCAAGAAGGAGGGTAGCCTATGAGGCTGACCAGTAAAGCCATATACTCTTAACACTGTGTAACCTCTGTACAGGAACCAGTCACCCACCCGATCTTTGGGTGAAGACTACATTAGGCATCTCATCTCGTCCAGAACACGGGGCAGGTCCTCATCAAATAACATTTTGTACATTTCAGACATGATTGAATTAGCAAATTCGAACATGTTGATTTGCTTGGGCAAATGAGAAGAGCATAGAGTACTTAAGAATTTCAATTCAGTAACATTAGAGCATAATAGCATGTTAAGCAAGTATGTTTGAAACCTAAAGAACTGGACCTTTGGAAACTCAGTCAACTGAAGGTGGATCGCTTCGGCAAGGTATTCATCTAAATTAAGCACAGGGACTGACTGGGACTCAGGGCTTAAAGAATTTATTCTTAATAAGAAACCAAGGATGACATCACCTACATGACAATCGTCATCCAGACCTAACACTTGACAGACCAGAGACATTACCAATTGCACTTCAGTTCTAAAAATGTGCAAGGGGTAAGGCAAGAAAAGACCTTCAAGGGACTGGCCTTCCTTCAGGATACTTGACAAGAATTGACAGCGACTTTCACTTTCACAATTTTTGAAAAATTCAGCAAGGACAGATTCATTTACAGAATCACGATTTACAGGGTAATTTTCGGGCAGACTAAGGTTTCCTCTGACGATTGAAGCATCAATTTTACACAGTATTTTGGACGCGGACCGACTCACAATAATCCTCTAAGAGGGAGAATAGTTCACCGCACACCACTCAAAAAATTTCGGGAAGTGGAGGGTTTGCTCAAGGGCGAAGTGATACAAATAAGACTTGCATACATTCAGAACGTCGTTCCCCTGTGAGTAATAAGACCACAACTTCTCTTTACTGCCGGACACGCTCCCTGTGGATAGGAAGGGGTTGCACATGCCCCTGTGTCTGTTTACTGAAAATTCCTCTCTGTCATCCACGACCTGACCAGACACTCGAATTTCTCTCCCTTGGTCCATTACTTAATTTACAATGGTAATTGGACGAAGGAATTACAGGGTTCAAGTCCTACCTGGCTTACAGTGAAGGCGTGTGCTCGGAGCGTGCCTGAAACTGACAAATGGAAGCTGCCAAATCGCCAAGTCCTTTTCGCCGGGTCCCAAGAAAATAAAATAATCATTGGAGAGGTCAACCCTGCCTTTATAGAACCACACAACTCGCCATGTGGACAGCATTTATTTTTCGCAACCACCATCTATTCTTAACTGCCGTGCACTACTATTTTTCGGCTTGATTCAAGACCCTAGATCTGATTTCTCTTTAAATTTTGGCCTTTGGATCGCGTGCCACGTACCTCGTTCCGCCAGGCGCCTTGATGATAAACAACGTGCCAGTCTCCATCCCGGAATGATCTCCCACCGTCGATGAAATCGCCTTTTATCATGAGCCGTTGGATCGGGTGACACGTACCGAACTCCGCTGGGCTCCATCGCTTTAATCGTCGTGCAGCTTTGATACCCGGAATTATTCTCAGCCATTGATGTGACACCCCTTTAACTTTCCACCATCGGATCTTATTCCACATACGAAATTTTGTTGGGCACTTCGGAATTATCCGCCGCGCTATTTCATTCTCCGGAAATCATAATAGTCGTTGATTTGATTCACTTTGATTTTCAACCGTCAGATTGATCAGCGGATAACACATTCCACTGGGCGCTTTAGGTTTATCAGTCGTGCAGGTTCTAGTTCCGGAATTAATCTCAACCGTGGATGTGATCCGACTTCACCTCTCCGCCATTGGATTGAGTAGCATGTACCCGATTCCGCCGGACTGTATTACTTTAACCAAGATGCAACTTCACGAAGCGGATTGGATATAGACCGTGGATCTGCCCGAAACAACCTGATGGCCATTGATCTGTGCGCTCGATAAGCGCCCGGACAAACCTTTATCTTCCTTGCATCTTTGAGGAGCGGAGAGAATATCAGCCATTGATTTTCTTCCTTCTTCCATCGCGGCCTAGGATCTTTGTTGACTTAATCGCCTTTTGCCTATAGTCCCATTTTTACAATATATCCTTTAACCAAAGTATCCAAACAACCATTATTTTTCTTTCTCCACCATGGTCTTTCATCTCCTTGATAAATAATGGTGTTAACAGCTGGCTCCATCTGGGGATGATATCCTCCCTGCGAGGTATCAAAGAACTCGTAGACCAGGTGCCTGTTTTTTGATTTTGCGTAATAACTTCTCAAAAACCCATCTTTTATTTTTGTAGATATATCATTTTTATGTACTTTTTAGAAAAGGAATGGCGTGCCTCTTGAATCTTAGGGCTTTCACTGCGAGCTTTCAAATACACTTGGCTTACCATCCATATTTATTTGCAAAGAGAAATAAATATGTACAATCCTATGCTACAAATTTTACCTTCCCCCTCAGGACAGGTAATGCTTCAGATATCTTCCATTTACAGGGTTACTCTCCAGAAGAACCCCATTTGTATATTCCAGCAAAAATGCATTTTGTCATCGGTATCCAGCAACAACGTAAGGTCCTACCCACATAGGGTCAAAATTTCCATGCTTGTCTTCATTAGGAGCATCCCACTTCAAAACCAGGTCACCAATCTGAAACTGCTCTTCCTTGATTCTTCTGTCAAAAGTATTCTTCATTTTCTCCTGATGTGATTGCACTTTGTCATAAGCCTTACTTCTTCGTTCTTCTAGCTCAATGATCTGATTTATCCTCCGCTGTATGTGATTTGGTTCTTCTTGCTGATCCTGGAAATATCTCATAACTGGTACTCCTAATGATGTTGGAAAAATTACTTCAACCCCATATACCAGTTGGAATGGAGACATGCCGATTGCTCTCTTAGTACTAATCCTGTCAGCCCATAGAGCGTATTTTAGTTTGATGTGCCAGGACCTCTTATTATCTTCCAACAGCTTTTTGATAATCCTCACCAGGCTTTTATTTGAAGATTCAGCTAACCCATTTCCTTGAGGATAATAGGCAGTCGAGTGATTGAGGATTATATGATACTTATGACAAAAATTTATCATTTTCCTAGATTTGAAAGCAGCTGTGTTGTCTGTTACTATCCTTTTTGGACACCCGAACCGAGCCAATATATTTTCTTCAAGAAACTCCATGATCACATTCTCAGTGGCCCTCCTGGTAGGAATTGCTTCTATCCATTTAGTAAAATAATCTGTAGTTGTCAAGATCCACCTATGCTGACCTGATGAATTGGGGTTTATTTCACCAATAAAATCCAAATCCCATTGCTGGAAAGGAGCCTCAACTCTTATTGGTTTCAAAGGGAGAGGTAGTACCTTTCTCTTGCCGTAGAAAATATGGCATTGGTGACATTTGCTGATTTCTTTATATACATCTGAGAATAATGTAGGCCAATAATAACTAGCTCTCAGGATTTTATTTGCAGCCACCTTCCAAGATTGATGTCCCCCACAGTCTCCTTTGTGAAATTCGTTGGTAACTTGCTGGGCTTCATCTTCCAATAGACAATTTAGTAGAACTCCTCCAGGATCTTTCCAATAAAGATATTTATTTATGATACATAATTTAGCAGATTTCAACTTTACAGATCTTGTTCTCGATTTACTTAATCCTTCTGGTGCTTGCAAATTTTGGAGGACATATACAATACCAGAGTACCATGGAGAGGCCACAAAGTCAGCCATCACTTCTATCTCTATGTCCAACTGATCAGACTGGTGAGTCAAAAAATTGATCTGTAAAGATTCACAATTTGAGTTCGCCATCATCTTTGCTAACCCTTGTCCTTTAACCAGCTTCGTGGGTTTTATTTCTATATCATATTCCAATAATGTAGCTATCCATATCGCCCTCCTGCCTTCGGGGTCTGGTTGAGTCAAAATCGCTTTTACTGCAGCGGTTGGAACATGTGCAATTACATGGGAATGCAAAACATATATTCTAAAATCCTTTAATGCTTTAATTGGAGCATAGGCCTTCTTTTCCATGATGTCATATTTCAATTCCCCATCCCGTAGCATTTTACTGAAAAAGGCTATGGGTTGTTCCAAATTTTCATCATTTTTCTGCAATAATACTGCTGCTATAGTATGTTCCGAAGCATATGAGAATACTGAAAAATCTTTGGCGAAATCTGGACTTACCAAAACAGGAGCTTCTGAAATTGCTTTCTTGATTCCCCGAAATGACTCCTTAGCTTCTGTATTCCATTTTATTTCATGACCTTTCTTCAACATATTTGTAATATTCATCAAAATCTCAGCAAAGCTTGGTACAAATATCCTCAAGAAATTTACCTGTCCCAGAAATGATTGTATCTCCTTTTTGCTTCTGGGTTCTCCTACCTTCAGAATTGCACTTACTCTTTCAGGGTCAATCTTTATGCCATCTTTGGATATTATATGGCCTAGCAGCTTTCCTTCTTCTAGTGCAAAATTAGACTTCTTAGAGTTCAAAGATATGCCATACTTCCTACACTTCATGAAGACCTTCTCCAGATGATGCAGATGTTCTCTGTCAGACTTTGAGTAGACTGTGATATCATCCATATAAATTACCACGAAACTTCCAATTTCTCCTACAAAGGCAATGTCCATAGCTCGCTGGAAAGTGGCGCCTGCATTCATCAAACCAAAAGGCATCTTCGCATACATGAAAGTGCCCCATGGTGTAGTAAAGGCAGTTTTCTCCTGATCTTCTGGCAGCACCTTGATCTAATTATACCCAAAAAAACCATCCAGCATCGAAATCCTTTCAGCTCCCAC
This sequence comes from Pseudotsuga menziesii, assembly GCA_001517045.1. Classification (NCBI taxonomy): domain Eukaryota; kingdom Viridiplantae; phylum Streptophyta; class Pinopsida; order Pinales; family Pinaceae; genus Pseudotsuga; species Pseudotsuga menziesii. The sequence continues at coordinate 82,299 of LPNX010258598.1, forward strand.
CACTTGCTGCAGTATATGATCCATCTTGGGTAGAGGATAGTTGTCTTTCATGGAGACCTTAATCAAATTGCGGAAATCTATGCACAGTCTTATTTCTCCATTCTTCTTTCTGACAGGGACCAAATTCGCAACCCATTTAGAAAATCTAAGTGTTACAATGATCTTGGCATCAAATAACTTCTTTATTTCCTTCTCAATGACAGGAAGCAGCTTAGGATTGATCCTTCTGAGTTTCTGTTTAAAAGGATTCTCCCCTGGCTTTATAGGAATAGTGTGCTGTAATATGATAGATGTATCATATTCTTTGAGGTCTTCATAACTCTAGGAAAACACATCTGTATATTTTTTCATCAACTTTACATACTCCTCTTTCTCTCTTTCCGGCAGTTTCTTGGATAATTTTATGATTTTAGGATTTTCCTCAGTGCCAATATTTTTATCTTCAACGGCATCACCAACAGATTTCACTTTGGGGTTCTTGGCAACATCATTTTGGTCAAAAAGCCTTTCTAAAGGGATCAGGCCTCTTGGTATGAAATTATTTTTCAGCTGGATGATATCCTTACCTCCCAAGGTTTTCCTTAACTTCTTAGCATCTTCTTCTTTTTCAACTTCTTCATCATCTCCAAGGGTCCTATCATTATCATTTTCATTGTCAAAATGAGTATTCACAAACTCCCCTGATAACTCTAGAGAAATATTCGGATCTGCATATCATCTTCAAACACCTGCCAGTATTTGGAATTGTCAGGGATGGAAGGTCTGTTCAAAATCTCCACCTGGTATTCTTTTTTGCTAACCATTGGATTTTCAAATTTTCCAGCAGATACTGCTAAAGAATCAGCCACCAAATTTTCAACCCTGGGAACAACCTGAATTGTATGCTCTGTGAAGAAATTACCAAGCATATCCCATACTTCATTTCTGTAAGCTCTCATCCGAGGATGCCTGGTTTGATAACTCTCATTCACCTGGTTTATCACCAACTCAGAATCTCCTAAGATCCTGACCCTTTGAGCCCCCAAATCTTTCAAAGCACGTAACCCTAATAACAAAGCCTCATACTCCACCACATTATTTGTGCATTCAAATAGCAATTTGTATGATAAAGCTTTGAAATCATGAATAGAAGAAATTATGTATACACCAGCCCCAACACCAACCTTTGCAACAGATCCATCAAAGTACATGATCCATTGGCTTTCCTTTTTCTGCTTTGCTTCCAAAGCTTCCTGCTCTAAAACTTCTTTTTCATTATTTTCCTCAGACTTCTCCTGCAATGTCTTTCCTACCTCATGTGGGACAGCCTCATTATAGAAAATGGAAGACCCCAAATCAGGATCAACAGCATATATGTGATGGACTTCAGGTTTATCTTGACTGCTAACCACATAGGGAGTTCTTTTTTCACTATATAACCTTCTGCTCCCATCTGGAACAGGAATCGTTGCATATGACATGTCCATCTGTAAACTATCTTTCAGCTTGGAGGTCCAAGATCTTGACAGCAATACCCCAAATTTAGGTGGAATATCTGCTACCACCACATCCATGACTATAGTTTTAGATGGTAGATTATTCAGGGTCACCACCATGTCTTTAATCAAACCAAGGCATTTTACTCTCTTAGAATCAAATGAGTATAAATCCTTATATGGTCTAGTCACTTCTAATCCCAGACTTTCCACGACTCCTTTAGGCATTAGATTATGGGATGCCCCTGAATCCAACATAGCATTGTGGACCACTTTGTCATGCACATTTAGACTTAAATAGAAAGGAGGAACCTCTTCACCTTCTAAATTTTCAACTTTTGGTCCAAATGAAATAGCGGGATTATCATCATTCAATTCTAAAATGTCTGACTGCCATTCTCCTTGGTTTTTGATCATTTTGGTGATAGTATCTCTGTATTCAGTGTTTCTCAATAACTCATTAAATGGAACAGAGATTTTCAGTTTTGAAAGCTCGCTTTGTAAGTTAAAAACAGCACCAATCTTTTCCACATCAATCGGAGTCGCCTTCTTTATTATTTTATCCCTTTGTACATCATTTTCAACCTCTTTACTCACAAAGGGTTCCTTTTGTTGTCCTTTCCCCTTTTCTCCATTCAAAGAACTAGAGGAAGGATGATTTGGGTTTGCCTTCCCTTTATTTATGGGGACATCCCTATTCCTCAGTCTCATTTTCCTTTGCACATCATCCATTGCGTGTAAATAACCTCTCTGATATAGCTCATTTTCAAATTCTTCATTTGGACCTTCCTGCGCAAACATATTATGTTCTTCTTCAGTAAGATATATTTCTGAATCCTATTCTCCAAACAGATGAATCTCATTTTCAGGTGGATCTTCTTCATCACCAACATAATTTTCAGGGAAAGGCAGACGGATAGGCTGTTCTTCTTGGTTTCTGGGATTTCTCTGTCTATTCTGGGGAGGAACAGGGGGATTTGGTCTTCTGAAATTTGGATTCCTGATTTGGGGCTCCCCTTTCTCCCTGTTGAAGGGCCTAGTATCCATGGTCAACCTATCCATCAACTTTTCCATAGTCTTCAACATCGTCTCAAATTTAACATCAGTGGAAGAAGATGAAGTAGAAGGCACATTTTCTTCTTTTCTCTTCCTGTCCATGTCTCTATGTTTCATCTTTCCACTAGCCATCATGTTAGCTTCCACTTCTAGGGCATTAGTAAACATGGCAGCAATAGTTGTCGATTTCCTTTCCCGCAATGAAAATGCAAAATCATTATCAAAAGATCCAGCATAATGCCGTTTAGCAGCTGTAGGAGAAGGTTTTATATCTTCCGGAATAGAGTTGTAAGCCCTCATGAATCTGCTTGAAAATTCATGAACAAACTCAAAACCCCCCTTTTTGAGACTATTGTACTGAGATAAAAGCTGCAGAGGATTCTGTTTATCGTCCCACCTGTCCAGAAAGGAGTTTTGAAAGGCCTGAAAATTTGCTATAGCTCCATTAGGCAAGTCCTTAAACCACTTCTTTGCCTCCCCAGACAAACTTTGGGCAAATAACCGTAGTTTGACATCAGGATAGTCAACTTCTTCCAAGTCAATGAAATCTTCAAACTTGGCAACATGCTGTTTTGCGGTTATATCACCTTCGCCATCAAATAAAGAAATTCTCTGAGAATAATTTTGGGGGAGATCATGTAATACAGCCGACAAACGCAAGGGGGAAAATCTAGTGGCCATTGGTCTGGGTGGGTTCACAGGAACTGAAGTACTTTGAGAATGCTCGGAGGCAGTTGTTTCAGCTTTAGAGTTTTGTTGCAAGTCCTTCTAGAGGGAATATAACAGGTAGGACTCTAACCTACGAGGATTGGACTCAGTATTTTTGAGGTCGGATTCAGATCTAGCTCTCAACCTACGAGGATTGAACTCAGTATTTTTGAGGTCGGGTTCAGATCTAGTTCTCAACAGGGTCTGCGCAGTATTGAATTCCCATGCTGGATTAATATGAGAATCTAGTGATGATGATGGGCCGAACAAAGGAAAATCTAACTTCTCTTTATTTTTTCTCTTAAACAACTTTTCTGGATCCTCAAAACTTTTCAGAATTTCGGTATGGGTGAATCCACGGACCTGGGTAACACTTTTTGGCAAGTGAATTTCGGCAAAAACAGAAAAACGCACCTCGGTCGAGGGCTTGTTAAGCCCTCGACCGAGGTCTTAATATCTCGACCGAGGGCTTGTTAAGCCCTCAACCGAGGTATCTAAATACCTCGGTCGAGGTTCATACCTCAGTCGAGGGCTTAAAAAAACAGACTTAGCCCTCATTCAAACAAATGGAAAATTTCCTGTGCCTTGTAGAGGTGTAAACCCTGCCTTTCCTAGCACATAACTGAGCAGAGTTGATACCGATAAATTCACCAACGAATCTTCTATCCATTGAGGTATCATACACGCATTTTGGCATTCATATGATATTTATTTTTTAATTACTTCTAAAACTTATACTTAGAAAACCACACTGCAACTTCAAAGCAGCTCAAAGAAAAATCCGCAGAGTTAAAACTACACAGCCAAAAAATTCTTAAAAATGCACACATCACATATCGACGTGTCCTCTTCAAAAGGGTATCTTTGGTTTTTCAATTTTTCAAAAAATAGAAAAAATTTCTTTACGTGGACAAATATGTGTTTAAAACGATCCTGAAATCGAATGTGGTCACTTTCGAAAAATAATAAATAATTGTATAATGCAAAAAAAATTAACAAAAAAATATGCACATTACACTGCATTTTATGTAGATCATGCTCATATATTTATTTTTTTTAAATTATTAATGCAAGATTGAATTACTCTACGTGGACACGAGCCACTTATTATCTTCTTCAAATTTTTAAGGTCACACAGTTCATTAAATGCAAAAATTCACACATTAAATGACATCGGAATATTTAAAAAAAAATATCACTATGAAGCCAACATAATATTCTACAATTTGTTTTTTTACTGCAAGTCAAAATTCACATGGCATATATGCGTTTTGAGGGCTTCTATCTAGAACATGAGTAAAAAATCAGGTTTTCATCGCCAAATTTGGCCAAAAAGTGTTACCCATCTTCATGGAATCACCCGTATCAGAGTTACCTCGTGTATGTCTTCTTGAAGCCAGAATGTCGTTCTTGAATTCAGAATGCCGTTCTTGAATTCTGAAACAATTTCACAATGAAGTCGCCAGGGCAAATATACAGCCTTCTTTTCTTTTTGAAATTCCTGTTTGCCCACAGAAATCTTTCTTAATCTTTGTCGTTCTCCCGGGGCAGATAATCACTTTCGTCTGTGGCAATGGCGCCAGTTTGTTAGCACTCAGAATGTACCCAGGTTGTAAAAGGTAAACTCCAAGGTAACAACAAAACCACTTTAGGAAGAAACTGGTATTTTCTTCGAGAGAGGGATCTCTCAATAAAGATTTAACAGGACCAGATTTAACAAGACCAGATATAAAATAACATTCAAAGATTTATGTATTTGGCTGAAACAATCACATAACCATTGGGCATGGAGTCATATACAATATAAAGATACCACAAAGACATACACATGATATTCATCAAAGGCAAGGAAATCACATCATCACAGTCATTCAAATTGATTCAGGTGGAACATAAGAGATGAAGAAACAACCCATTAATACAGAGCATCAACAAGGATGAGTTCTATACCAACTTTAGCAGAAAAAATCATATAATATCTGAAATGATGACCAGAGCATAAACACATGAATTCCAATCATCTAACACTATTTTCCAGATACGAGGAAGAAACAAAATGGAGTGTTACACAAGGGAAATACAATCACATAAAGAAAGAAGCACAGATTGTAATATCAACGACACATGAATCTCTGACAAAACTCTCATGCATTCACTTTGTTATTCCAAAAACAGATATGTTCTCCAAAATTATTCACCACCCGATGGGTTCCAACCCCCATCTCTTAAAAAAGATGCATATTTATACATAAAATGATAAGTCTTCCAACAAGAAGATCAATAACAGAATGATCGGCTTAATTTAGAGTTTGAAACTGAATTCCTAACCCCTAGGAAGTTTGTTACAACTCCAATCCTAATAGATCATAAAGTGCAAATCAATTTGATAACAAACTTTCTCCCATCAGCTCCACATCTTTGCCCCATCAGCTCTTCAGTGCATGACACCTATTTCTAGGGATGGAGAATATACTTTGTCTTTCCAAACCGCTCCATGGCTTTCCACTGCTCCGAATTTGGGGTGTCACATTCTGTCATTTCCCGAATTGATACCTCGAGCTCCATATATGCTTCATAGGACTTTCTGGGCAATCTGCTTCTGATGATGGCAAACTTTTGCAGAATCTCAAAATCTTCTGTGAGCATATCCACAATGGTCTTCCTTGTCAGGATTTTCTCCAAATCATTGAATTTGGAGTGGTCCATGCGGCACTGAACAAGCAGGTTATGATAATGTTCCTGTGAGAACATCCGCCCCTCTCCGTCCCAGAAAGAAGGCAATCCGTCCTCGAACAACTCTTTAAATTCTTGTTTAAAATTATTAACCTGCAGAAGCAATCCTTCTGATTTATCTTGGACCGTTTTGATTAAGTGATGATTATGGGTGATTCTCTTTGCCCACATCACTATTGATACTCTGTCCTTTATGCCCAATTCGTGCAACTTCTGATATGACAGTGAATTTAGAAAATTAAGTGTGTTCTGAGCTGTAGCAAGGGGTCTTTTCTCCATATGTTCGTTTACCAGTTTTAATCTCTGGTGAGCCAAATTTATCATTATATTCAAATCATCAATAAAATTTAGATAGTGTCGAAACTTGGTAATCTCTATACACAAGGTATCCCAAATGATATGTTTTTCCCACTGAAGAGGGCCTTTCCCAATGCATTTTTCTTTTAGCTCATTGAATTTCTTCTGTAATTGATTCCTGTCCTGCAGTATTTGTTTTCTACTTTCACTTACTTTGGCCAATTCAGCTTTCATCTTTTCATTCTCTGCTTTCAAATCTTTGATTGCTTGTTCTTTCAAACTCACCTGGGACATTGGCACCAACAAATCATCAGTAGAGAAATCATCTAATGGCTTCTGGATATTTATAATAGACAAGTCCTCGCCGGTGGGAGTCTGGCTCATTAACTCTTCCATAATCTCCTTCTCTTCATTCTGATCTTTTTTCATCAAGGAGATTTGGGATAACAGTTCCTCCCTTTCGGCTTCCCACTTCTCTTTTTCTTCCTGTAGCTCCCCAGCTCTTCCTTTATACTCCATCATCTCTTGATGGACTTTATCCTTCTCTTCTTGGAGAGCTAGTAACTCAAATGACTGAACATGTTCAGCACCTGGGACCTTCAGTTTCTTCTTCAGGACCTGGAGTGCATTGTCTTTTTCCTCTAACATCCTCTTGATTGCTTGGGTACTGTCTGAACTAGCAATGTCTGTTTGCAGCTTCCTAATCTGAACAACATTTGCTTTATTTTCGACTCTCTCATGTTTTAATTGAATTTCTAATTTGTCTATCAAAACTTGCAATTTATTAATCCTCACCATGGCTTGTAGTAAGTCTGAGTAGATGATATCGCTGGTCTGTTTGTGAAGTTGAATTTTATCTGGAGTGCTGATTTTGTCTAGCCGGATCTCCATTTCAGACATCTTCTTGTCTCTTACTATAGCCATTTTAAAAGTATTCCTCTCAGCATCTCTAGCAGAGACTAGAAAGGTTTTTGAACTGTACAAACTTCTCACCCTCGAGAGAAAATTTCTCATCTCCTCCATAGACTGTTTCCTCTTCTCCATGTAGCTGGCTTTGAGCTCTTCCTTCGACTTAAACACGTGGCATAATTCCGAACTATCTACATCACCCTCCACATTTTTAAAAGAGAATTGACTTGCTTGCACCGCTTTCATGGGAACTAGGGCAACCTTCTTGGAACCATTACAAACTTCCTCATCTACAATTTCACCACTTTCAAGTAGCTTTGCCCTTTTATGGGGCCCATCTTCGTCTACATCCATACTCTCAGTTTCAGACAAACTCCTCTTGACCACAATACCAACACCTTGTGTTATTTGGGTCGCTGTGACAGGTATAGTATGTGTCTCTTCATCAGAATTTGACCTGTCAGTACACTGCAGCAAATTGGCCATTTCAGCTAACCCCTCAATAGCCTGATGCTCAAATGGTTTATTCTTGTTGGCCTGTTTTGTCAATGAGATCACATGGTGGGGGTCGTAATTCACATTTACATCTTTTAAGAAATCCATATTATCCAGCAACTTTTCTATAAAAGCCAGAGCGCCTTTACCTTTAAAAATGAAAGGGCCGACTTTAAGTGAAATTTAATGTTTGAAGATTTTTTGAAAGCACCAAAGTGCTCTTCCTCAGACAGCAATCTCTGCCTCATGAACTCTAGTGCAAAAATCCATGGGGTCAAGAAGGAGGGTAGCCTATGAGGCTGACCAGTAAAGCCATATACTCTTAACACTGTGTAACCTCTGTAAAGGAACCAGTCACCCACCCGATCTTTGGGTGAAGACTGCATTAGGCATCTCATCTTGTCCGGAACACGGGGCAGGTCCTCATCAAATAACATTTTGTATATTTCAGACATGATCGAATTAGCAAATTCGAACATGTTGATTTGCTTGGGAAAATCAGAAGAGCATAGAGTACTTAAGAATTTCAATTCAGTAAGATTAGAGCATAATAGCATGTTAAGCAAGTATGTTTGAAACCTAAAGAACTGGACCTTTGGAAACTCAGTCAACTGAAGTTGGATCGCTTTGGCAAGGTATTCATCTAAATTAAGCACAAGGATTGACTGGGACTCATGGCCTAAAGAATTTATTCTTAATAAGAAACCAAGGATGACATCACCTACATGACAATCGTCATCCAGACCTAACACTTGACAGACCAGAGACATTACCAATTGCACTTCAGTCCTAAAAATGTGCAAGGGGTAAGGCAAGAAAAGACCTTCAAGGGACTGACCTTCCTTCAGGATACTTGACAAGAATTGACAGCGACTTTCACTTTCACAATTTTTGAAAAATTTAGCAAGGACAGATTCATTTACAGACTCATGATTTACAGGGTAATTTTCAGGCAGACTAAGGTTTTCTCTGACTACTGAAGCATCAATTTTACACAGTATTTTGGACGCGGACCGACTCACAATAATCCTCTGAGAGGGAGAATAGTTCACCGCACACCACTCCACAAATTTTGGGAAGTGGAGGGTTTTCTCAAGGGCAAAGTGATACAAAAAAGACTTGCATACATTCAGAACGTCGTTCCCTTGTGAGTAATAAGACCACAACTTCTCTTTACTGCCGGACACGCTCCTTGTGGATAGGAAGGGGTCACACACACCCCTGTGTCTGTCTACTAAAAATTTCTCTCTGTCATCCACGACCTGACCAGATACTCGAATTTCTCTCCCTTGGTCCATTACTTAATTTACAATGGTAATTGGACGAAGGAGTTACAGGGTTCAAGTCCTACCTGGCTTACTGTGGAGGCGTGTGCTTGGAGCGTGCCTGAAACTGACAAATGGAAGCTGCCAAATCGCCAAGTCCTTTTTGCCGAGTCCCGAGCAAATAAAATAATCATTGGAGAGGTCAACCCTGCCTTTATAGAACCACACAATTCGCCACGTGGACAACATTTATTTTCCGCAACCACCATCTATTCTTAACTACCGTGCACTACTATTTTTCGGCTTGATTCAAGACCCTAGATCTGATTTCTCTTTAACTTCTGGCCTTTGGATCGCATGCCCCGTACCTCGTTCCACCAGGCGCCTTGATGATAAACAACGTGCCAGTCTCCATCCTAGAATGATCTCCCACCGTCGATGAAATCGCCTTTTATCATGAGCCGTTGGATCGGGTGACACGTACCGAACTCCGCTGGGATTCGTCACTTTAACCGTCGTGCAGCTTTGATCCCCGGAATTATTCTCAGCCATTGATGTGATACCCCTTTAACTTTTCGCCGTCGGATCATATTCCATGTACCAAATTCCGCTGGGCACTTCGGAATTATCCACCGCGCTAGTTCACTCTCCGGAAATCATAATAGCCGTTGATTTGATTCACTTTGATTTTCAACCGTCAGATCGATCACCGGATAACACATTCCGCTGGGTGCTTTAGGTTTATCAGTTGTGCAGGTTCTAGTTCCGGAATCAATCTCAACCGTGGATGTGATCCGACTTCACCTCTCCGCCATTGGATTGAGTATCATGTACCCGATTCCGCCAGACTGTATTACTTTAACCAAGATGCAAATTCACGAAGCGGATTGGATATAGACCGTGGATCTGCCCAAAACAACCTGATGGCCGCTGATCCGTGCGCCCGATAAGCGCCTGGACAAACCTTTATCTTCCTTGCATCTTTGAGGAGCGGAGAGAATATCAGCCACTGATTTTCTTCCTTCTTCCATCGTGGCCTAGGATCTTTGTTGACTTAATCGCCTTTTTTCCTATAGTCCCATTTTTACAATATATCCTTTAACCAAAGTATCCAAACAACCATTATTTTTCTTTCTCCACCATGGTCTTTCATCTCCTTGATAAATAATGGTGTTAACAGTAATGATAATGAGGGAGATAAGGATGATGATGTTGACAATGACAATGATGATGATGATGATGATTGTCATCCAAAATAGAGTATGTATTTCTTACATGCATACTAGATTGTATGTGTTGTCCATGACTCTTTGGCACTAATCACATATTTGGGTTGATGGTATTTATTATCCCAATGGTAATTATAAACAGTTGATGTCAATGTCAATAATCATGATGATGAAGATGACAATGACAACTATGATGACATGAATTTTGATTATGATGGTAATGACAATGACAATGGTTATGATGAAACTGATAATGATGATAATGATGACGATGACAATAACTATGATGATGATGATGATGATGATGATGATGACCTTGGAAATTATTCCCAATTCTTAAAATGCCATTATTGCCATCACCATAATCATTATCTTTGTCGTTGTCATCTAGATCATCATCATAAACATTGACATGAATGATGACCATGATGATGATGAAAATGACAAGGATACTGACAATGATGATAACAATGGTAATGATGATGATAAGAACAATGAATATTTTGATGACGATGATGATGGAAATGATGATGACAATGCTCACTGTGTTGATAATTTCATGATGATGATCATCATCATCATCATCATGACCTTGATGATGTTTCTCATCATCATCGTTGTCATCGTCATTGGTCGTTATCATTGTCCTCATTGATGATTATGACAATGACAATGACATGGATGATGATGATGGTGATGACGATGATGATGATGACGATGGTGATGACATGATTAAACGAAGACAATGATGAAAATAATGACAGTGTTGAGGATGATGATGAAGATGACAATGATCACGACAATGACAATCATAATGGAAATTATGAAAATTACAACTATGAAAGTGATGATGATGATGATGAAGGTGAAGGTGAAGACAATGTCAACGATGATGATGATATCAATGAAGGTGAAGAGAATGATGATGATGTGATTATATAGTGATGGCAATGACAATGATCACGACAATGAGGATGATGGCATTGATGACAATGACAATGATGATAGTGATGATGTCAATGGAAAACATGAATGGTGATGTTGATGATGATGATGATGACGATGACGACGACGACGATGATGATGATGACGATGATGATAAATTATGAGGGAAACGATGGTGATGATGATGATGATGAAATTGATGATAATGTGGTTATACAATAATGAATATGATGAAAATGGTAATGATGATCATGATGATGACATTGTAAATGAATACAGTGATGTCAATGATGATGACACTAACAATGAAGGCATGATGTGGGGGGAAATCCAATGTCTTAAGCCATGTTATCTATTTATGGGATCATATGGGATCATAGACCATGTTTGGGTCTCGAGGCTACTAAACATGTCCTATGTAAAGAATATTTGGTATGTTAGGAAGATGCAGTGTTCAATATGGGGTTTGTCACACTAAGGTTTGTTCTCATACCCCTATCCATGTTCTAGAGTAAAACTAGATCCTTACAGTGTAATTTGTTTACTTAGGGATCATTAGACATGCACAAGGATCCATGCTATCATGCATTCCCTATATAGGGAAAATATTACCTATAAGTGAGATATTGTTACCATTTAAAGCATGCATAACTTATAACCATGATTGAGCACATTGTAATCTTGGAGATTGTAGAGAAAGTTGATTTTTTCAAAACTCTACCAACTACATTCATGGCAATAAAATTAGATTTGATTTGTAAGGTTGGAAAATATGATTAGATCGGATTAGAAAGAAACAAGATAGGAGAATCATATTATTGACATGTAAATATTTATAATCAAATACAATAAATGTAAGTATGGTGGGTTGTAAAATGCCATTTACAAACTATAAAATAATTGAATATAGATATGGCGAAGATAAATGAAGATGGAGATGATAGTGACGACAACCATGACAGTGACGATGACCATGATGATGACACTGACAATGAAGACGATGAAAATGACATTGTAGATGATTTGATTATATGTTGATGACAAAAATTGCAAAGCTAGGCACATTGTATTAGGATGGCACTAAAGTGGATGCAAATTGTAGCCACTTTATCATCCCAAATCAGTTACACTTAGCTTCATCTTGTGCTAGATTGTCTAGGTGCAAAATTAGGCACATTATATTGATATGGCACTAAAATGGACACAAACTGCATCCACTTTAACATCTCAAATCAATTTCATTTAAATTCCCCTTGTGCTAGGTTGACGATGATGACGACTATAGATATAACTATCCCATAACTATAGCTCGCAGATCCTTGGAAGGACATTGACACTACCTAACTCATTCTGTTCATCTAACCAATTGCTGCAACCATCCATACCGATAAATGACCATTGAAATGGTCAAGACTAAGTGTTTGATGCCACCTCTAGAACAATGACATTACACTGTACCTTTTAGTGGATCCAAGATTCCCTATTAAATTAGAAATCGACAACCTACTTGAAAAATGCCAAGTAGTGCAAGGAGCTTGTCTACAAGAACTTGGACTTGAACCTGAGACCTATAAAATCCCCAAAAAATTATACAAAGGTGGCTTCGCTAATCCACTTATAAACCTAAACCCTTGTTCTCAAATTAACTAGATAAAGTGTGATTTTTTAATTATAAATAAAAATGGTTTTATAACTTTTTTATTATGAATCAAAATGGTTCAACACCCAACTTCATAAATTAATTTTTTTTACAACCAAACTTTTTGTATGATAGTACCCATCGTAACCACTAAGCCATTGTAGGATGATTGTCTTACGTTATTTAACCCTTAGGTTTCTAGACATTCTATAAGGAGATATTAACCTTATGAACACTTGCTTAGGCGAAATTTTTAGTAGTGTATGTATTTTCAACATTGCTGAAACTCCTGCAACACTGGTGCGAGTTGAATCTCTACTTGTAAAATTCAAAGCATTGCATATCGTATTCTAACATTTATCTTGCAATAATGGATTTAATAGCAACTAAATTTGTGCCTATGAGTCCAATGATGGATTACTCACTGAGCTAAGAAAAAATGAGTTATTTCTCCACATTCTTTAGAGATCGTTTCCATCCATAGAATAAGAAAAAGAATATTAAGGTATGGAGAATATATTAACTATATCTAATTTTCACATAAGCCTTTGTAGAAAAGAATTTTCCTTATAATAAATAAGTGAACATCATATGAAAAAAAATTAAGAAATATAAAATCCTTATTTGCAACCTAATTAAAGTCACATCCCAAACACTATTGGAAAATGACCTACTAAAATGTACATACTTTACCACTATAGATTTAAAGTGATTAAAAAAACAATCTTAACTATTATACCTATTTAAGTTATAATATCATTATTGAATATATTATGAATCTTTATAAGTAACTATAAACACAACACCATAGCTTCTAAAGAATAATTATCTTAACATGTCCTCCCTCTTACTAACATAAATTATAGTTGAATAGTCATAGTGTGAATAACATAATGGTATTGATTAAAGTCTAAATACACAAAATTTATATATCTTGGAATTGTTTCTATGATTACTGTATATATAAAAAACAATCCCACATTAATATGTGTTCTTCAACAACACATATATTCCAATATACCATGATTCTCATGCCATTGCATTTATCTATATAAAAGTTAATGTCCAAGTTATATGCAAAAGTCTAAATACACATTAGATAGAGATCAAAACTACTACAATCATCACGTTAGCAGGGAAATATGATGGATAAAAATATGTAGATAAAAAAAATTATGTTTCATTCATCATGCAAACAAATTGCAATACGGTAATAACTATGTGGTCCTATCGGTTTCTCCATTTCCTTGTGTCTAGATTCACCATCCTTATGAACCAAAATTGTCACCACTACATCTGCCTTTACTCCTATAAATGAAAATTTGTTTTCTTATATCTCTACAATTCAGTTAAAACATGCGAGAAAACAACTATCCATTACCAATATTGTGTCTCAAGTATGATAAACCAAGAAAGGACATTGGGATCCTTTCTCAATTGCATTCATCAACGATAGGTGAAATATACATCATGGAAAGTAAAAAATGTATGGAAACATCCTATGCACTCAAAATAAGCCTCCATTGCATGTACCTTAAATTAGTAGATCATAATCAGATATACCTAGCATATCTGACTCTCCCTTATCCATGGATTTGATATCCAAGAACACATCTTTTGAAATCCAAATAAAATTATTGTCCAAGAATCCAACACCCTCATTTAGAGAAATTTTGTTGAAGGGTGCTCACACAAAGTTTGTTCCACATTTTAGTGCCACTTAAGAAATCGAAAACGCACTTTCGAAGTGTAAATCGATAACGCATATGCGTTATTGATGGTACGTTCGGAATAAATTGAGCCCAAAGACGAGGCTTAGGTTAGTAAGTTAGTATCGCATATGCAATATATCGCATATGTGTTCTTTAAAAGTAAAACATCTCATGTGCGATATATATCGCAAGTGTGATATATCGCATATGCGATATGGAAAACACACACAAAAAAAACCAAAGTCCATGGGCCTCACTTTGTCATTTGCACAATGAGCGTTTCGGGAGAGCGATAAACCGCACCAGCGATTTGGAGGTCGATTTGGAGGTGGCTGTGGAGGTGGCTTGGCTCCAATGGCAGGTAAGTAATATTATCAATTACAAATTGTTTTCAAATTTTTATTGTTTTTGTTAATTTCATAGTTTTTATATTTGTTTAAAACAAATTTAATAAAAAAATTGAATTAAATCAAAGAATGATAAATTAAAACAATTTGTATTTTGTTGTTTAAATCTCAACAGATAGTAGAAATGATCAAGATACTGTGGAAAATGAACCCACTAATAACTAAGAACCAAACGCAAACATGAACCCAAACCCAAACTCGGAGGGGGAAGAAGACCATAACTCATAGATTCTGGCGTGTTTGGGTGTATTGAGACACCTTAGATCATCTTTTAGAGGGTGGCATCATTTGAGACAATGTTTAGCCAAGGCATTGGACACCATTACAAACACAATTTCCAATGCCCAAGGAGATCTGTACAACATTAGCTTGTACAAAGAATCAATAAGCCAATACTATTTCGATGGTTTGAGTTACAAAGACATCAAAAACCTAAAGATTACAAAAGACCAATTATTTCCATTATTTTGGGACCCTAGCACTCGATTGGTTCCACCCACCAGGTGTTATACCAAAATCTTGTCATCATCATGTGATAAGACCTTTGACATACCTATTTTCCTTTAATCCCAACACTTGGAGTGGAAACCCATGCTAGTTGTCAATCTTTCATGAAAATTCCCAGCACTGTGCTTTCTTTGTTGTCTAGGAGTGGTACCTTGTTCACACCGCCTATCCCTTGTTGTCCACAAGCAGTGCCACCACTTATGGCCCTTAGTCCATAAGAGTTTCTTACCAGAACCGCTCTGTCATTGAAGGATAAATGCGGTACCTTAGGTAAAAAGGGAAAAAGAGAAGTTTCTCGAGGCTTCTAGATGATGAGCCTTGTGTCCTCCCTTATCCCTATCATTATGGGTCAGTTGAGCTTGAGATCCCTCATCCTAGGATCTTAGAGGCAACCTCATCCACTAATCTCTCAACCATCCCTATCCATTGAGCCTTATAAATACAAGCTCATATCCATGATTGAGAGGGAGAACTCTTAAGGTATTGTTATGTTGTTGGATTGATCACTTGACCCAAGCCATTGGAGAGCATAGAGAGCTAGAGTCAGAGCTTATGGGGATGAGAGTGCTTAGTTTCATGGAGATGCATGCCAACACTAAGGCTTGGTTGTAAACTTCTACATTTTTATCTTAATGCAAGTTGATTTCCGTCCCACATTATTGTTGTTGTTTGATTTCACATGTATGTTGTTAGATTCCTTAGTCACTAACATGGATCAGTAGATTATATTCTGGCAGCTTTTATGTGTTTGCGTGTTTAGGCCAATTGCAGGTACATAGGGTTACTATCGAAGCATCACATTCCAGGTATCTACGGCGTCCAGGGAGGGTCTTCAACCTATGTCCTTCATTTGTTCTGGATCTGAACCATTCAGACCAGTGGAACACCTTACTGTCTGCAGAAGGTGAAATATTCCAGCTAACACTAGTTGAGCACACATTTCCATAGACTGGTGTGTGGAACCAAATATAAGGCCAATTGGATGGATCGCTGGTATATGGTCTTCGATGAATATCCTCATGGGAACAAGGAAATCCCATTTTATTTCCTTAGGAAGTTGTATGCAGAATTAATCCCAGGGAAACATGTTAACTATTTCAATATTTTAGGCTTCCACGGTGTTGGTCATGGGATGCCCCAGGATAGGGATGGGGCCAGGACGGATCCTAACTGTGTGCCACACCCTCTACGCACACCAAAACCCCCTTGGGTATATCCTCCTATGGGTCCTGTGATTGAGGATACACAAGAGGCCTTATTTGAGGTAGCAAATGCATTGCTTTAGCATGGGACTGATGTCCAAGGAAATGTAGGCCAAGGGGTTGGAACTTCTAAGGCTGGACCATCGCACAGCAAGGATCCATCTACAGATTGCACTGGAGACGCAGAGCGTTCAAAGCGTCGTGTTACTCCACACCATTGCATAGCATGTGGAGGCATATGCTATGGCCCTGCTTCAGAGTTCTGTGACAATGGATTACTTCGATTTGTAAGTAAAACTCATTATTTTCATATTATATTTTGTTTTATATCACAATTTTCAATTGTTTCACAATTTATGTCTATTTAGTTATCTAAGAAATTATGTGAACAAATATACAGCTGGTGTCCCATGGCACCCCAGATTCTCATAGTCCACCGATTAATGTTGAGAACATTGATGTTGCTGTCAATATTGCATATGGGTTTGGTTCTTCACCATTAGGTGATCAGGATGAGTACATTGAATCCCAGCCTAGTCCCTCTCATGTAGAGGCCCGATTTCCAGACGCAGGTATTATTTTAAATATGCTTTTAATTATGCCTTTAAATATGCTTTTAATTATGCCTTTAATTATGCTTTTAATTATGCTTTACTTAAATATGCTTTTAATTATCTGACATTGAAATATTTTACTTAATGCAGGCATCTATTGAGCGATTGGTGCTTGAAGAGCACCAAAGCAAGGTTGTTGGTGACCCACCTCTTCCCCCCCACCAGGTACATGTATGTTTCGCTTTCTTTGAGAACATCATTTTCCGTCCATGTAGTATATATGTCTATGATTCTTTTTATTATCTAAATTTGACATATGTTATTTTATGCAGGCTTATAGATCATCGATCTAGTGCTTGAAGAGCACTAGATCGATGACCCACCTATGATGAGCCAACATGTACGTTTATGTATCACTTTCTTTTAATTGTGATTTTAATTATTCAACATGTACTTTTTTAATTTTTTGAAATTGTCTAATTGTATCTTTAAATACTTTTGTACGTAGGAATGTGAGTTTGATGAATATGTCCAAAAAGTGAACTTCTTCGCTAATGCAAGTAGAATTCCTTTTCTCTCATTGCTAGTTAATCTATCCACTAGTTACACACCTCCTCACATCCCCGAGGTATATTTATATATTGCAACTCTTGCTTATATTGATTTTTGTGAATGCAGGTATCTTTTTCCTTGTTGCCCCCATTGATATGTCTTGTTTTATTTGTATTATCTAAAAAATTGACATATGCTACTTTATGTAGGCATCTATTGAGCCAATGGTGCTTGAAGAGCACCAAATCGAGGTTGTTGTCAACCCACCTCTGACGAGCCAGTAGGTACATTTATGTATCGCTTTCTTTGTATGTTGATGTATCACTTTCTCTGATTTGGTGCTTTCTCTTTGTATTTTTTTGTACGTTTATGTATCTCTTTGAAATATGTTACTTTATGTAGGAATCTATTTGGCCAGTGGTTCTTGAAGAGCACCAAATCGAGGTTGTTGTCGACCCACCTCTTCCCCCCCTCTAGGTACATGTATGTTTTTCTTTATTTGAAAACATCATTTTTCATCCATGTAGTATATATATTTTTTATTCTTTTTATTATCTGAAATTGACATATGTTACTTTATGCAGGGTTCTAGTGAGGCACCGGTGCTTGAAGAGCACCAAATCGGTGACCCACCTCTGACGAGCCAGCAGGTACATTTATGTATCGCTTTCTTTGTATGTTTATGTATCACTTTCTCTGATTTGGTGCTTGACATTGGCATATATATATATGCAGCTTGATAGTGAGCAAGTGGTGCTTGAAGAGCACCCAATCGGGGTCGCTTCTAGTGAGGCACCACGACCCACCATTACTTACTCACGTATAGTAAGTAAAAATGTTATATTGGTTTGGAATTTGAACAAATGTACATAGAATTTTTATAGGTTTGTAAGCTAACTTACAAATTTTGGTTTTTCTCCAGTCTCCATTGATGCAACCTATCCCTCTTATTCAATAATGGGGATCACCAGCAAGCAGTCGGAAAACAAAGCTAGACTTATTCGAAGACATTGGAAGTGGAAATGAAAGGGGGGATAACTAGAATAAATGTATAGGGGGAATACATAGATGTAACTTTTTGTTTTTATACACACAGATGTATAGTTTGATCCACTATTTTGTATTATGGCCATGTGGCATGCCAATTTTTGTAACATTAATTGTATACATATATAATATAAAGTAAGGTTCAAATTTATACATATATGGTTGACTTGATCTTGGAACATGATATGTGTGGTTCACCTATGTGATATAATGATATGTGTGGTTCACATGTGTGTGAATTTCCAATATTAAAAAAATGAATTTATGACTCATCAACTTTTTAACATTATGGCTATCCTCAACTTTTTAACATCATAATTACTATACCATACGCTACCTAAATTACACTAACATCATACCATACACTACCTAAATTACACTAAATTTACATGTGTTTCTACTTCTAAGTCATGCATGGATGTGTAATATACCATATCATACCCTACAATACCCTATGATACTAACATCTTACCATACTAACATACAATAACATAACATACTAACATCATACCATATTAACATACCATACCATACTAATATACCATACCATACCCTACAATACTAACATCATACCCTACAATACCCTAGTTCCATCTCATAACTTGTCAACCCTAGTTCCATGTCATACAATACCTAAATTACACTAACATCATACCATACACTAAGTCATGCATACATGTGTAATATACCATATCATACCATACAATACCCTATGATACTAACATCATACCATACTAACATACAATAACATACCATAACATAACATACTAACATCATACCATATTAACATACCATACCATACTAATATACCATACCATACCCTACAATACTAACATCATAGCCTACAATACCATAGTTCCATCTCATAACTTGTCAGCCCTAGTTCCATGTCATAACTTGTCAACCCTAGTGATAGCATTAAATTTGGTTTTCAAGAAACACTAGTTATTTCCCAATTTGTGCATATCCATGTGTTCTAGTTCCATCTCATAACTTGTAGAGAGGTCACTAAACCCTAGTGATAGCATTCAATTTGGTATTCATGAAACCCTGGATCGTTTTCCAATTTGTACATGTTCATGTGTTTCTAGTTCCATCTCATAACTTGTAAAGAGGTCACTAAACCCTAAATTACACTAACATCATACCATACACTAAGTCATGCATGCATGTGTAATATACCATATCATACTAGACAATACCTGATGATACTAACATCATACCATACTAACATAAAATAACATAGCATAACATAACATACTAACATCATACCCTAGTGATAGCATTCAATTTGGTTTTCATGAAACCCTAGTTGTTTTCCAATTTGTGCATGTCCATGTGTTTCTAGTTCCATCTCATAACTTGTAAAGAGGTCACTAAGCCCTAGTTCCATCTCATAGCTTGTCAACCCTAGTGATAGCATTCAATTTGGTGTTCATGAAACCCTAGTTCATTTTCCAATTCGTACATGTCCATGTGTTTCTAGTTCCATCTCATAACTTATAAAGAGGTCACTAAACCCTAAATTACACTAACATCATACCATACACTAAGTCATGCATGCATGTATAATATACCATATCATACCATACAATACCCTATGATACTAACATCATACCATATTAACATACCATACCATACTAATATACCATACCATACCCTACAATACTAACATCATACCCTACAATACCATACAATAACATAACATGTACCATAACATCATAACGTACAATACCGTAGTTCCATGTCATAACTTGTCAACCCTAGTGACAACATTCAATTTGGTTTTCATGAAACCCTAGTTGTTTTCCAATTTGTGCATGTCCATGCGTTTCTAGTTCCATCTCATAACTTGTAAAGAGGTCACTAAACCATAGTTCAATCTCATAGCTTGTCAACCCTAGTGATAGCATTCAATTTGGTGTTCATGAAACCCTAGTTCATTTTCCAATTTGTACATGTCCATGTGTTTCTAGTTCCATCTCATAACTTGTAAAGAGGTCACTAAACTCTAGTTCCATGTCATAGCTTGTCAAACCTAGTGATAACATTCAAATTGGTGTTCACGAAAATCTAGTTGTTTTCCAATTTGTGCATGTCCATGTGTTTCTAGTTCCATCTCATAACTTGTAAAGAGGTCACTAAACCCTATCTCCATCTCATAGCTTGTCAACCCTAGTGATAGCATGCAAATTGGTGTTCATGAAACCCTAGTTGTTTTCCAATTTGTTTATATCCATGTGTTTCTAGTTCCATCTCATAACTTGTAAAGAGGTCGCTAAAACCTAGTTCCATCTCATATCTTGTCAACCCTAGTGAACGCATGCAAATTGGTGTTCATGAAACCCTAGTTGTTTTCCAATTTGTGCATATCCATGTGTTTCTAGTTCCATCTCATAACTTGTAAAGAGGTCACTAAACCCTAGTTCCATCTCATAGCTTGTCAACCCTAGTGATAGCATGCAAATTGGTGTTCATGAAACCCTAGTTGTTTTCCAATTTGTGCATGTCCATGTGTTTCTAGTTCCATCTCATAACTTGTAAAGAGGTCACTAAACCCTAGTTCCATCTCATATCTTGTCAACCCTAGTGATAGCATGCAAATTGGTGTTCATGAAACCATAGTTGTTTTCCAATTTGTGCATGTCCATGTGTTTCTAGTTCCATCTCATATCTCTTAAAGAGGTCACTAAACCCTAGTTCCATCTCATATCTTGTCAACCCTAGTGATAACATTCAATTTGGTGTTCATGAAACCCTAGTTGTTTTCCAATTTCTGCATGTCCATGTGTTTCTAGTTCCATCTCATAACTTGTAAAGAGGTCACTAAACCCTAGTTCCATTTTATATCTTGTCAACCCTAGTGATAACATTAAATTTAGTGTTCATGAAACCCTAGTTGTTTTCCAATTTGTGCATGTCCATGTGTTTCTAGTTCCATCTCATAACTTGTAAAGAGGTCACTAAACCCTAGTTCCATTTTATATCTTGTCAACCCTAGTGATAACATTAAATTTAGTGTTCATGAAACCCTAGTTGTTTTCCAATTTGTGCATGTCCATGTGTTTCTACTTCCATCTCATAACTTGTAAAGAGGTCACTAAACCCTAGTTCCATCTCATAGCTTGTCAACCCTAGTGATAACATGCAAACTGGTGTTCATGAAACCCTACATTAGAGGAAATTTGTGGTCTAAAATGGTCCTTATAAGAAAACACACCAACAATAAGTTCTTGTGAGTTGGAATTCAAGAAGCAATAGAATTCCAATAAAATGAGTCAACCATAATGGTTGAATTGACATATTTGTCATAAAAAAAACTAATTTTTTTGTTCGTATTTTCAACATATCTCCCTGTGTTTTTACTCAAATTTCGATCAGGAGAGCTCATTGAATGTGGAATTTGATTTTGCATCCAACGAATACCCACACTGCATACGTTTGATGGAACCCTCTATCCCAAAAACAAGAAATACATGAAAAAATGTGATAATGATGTCATCATCACATTTTTAAGGTATTTCTTGTTTTTGGGATAGCGAGGTCTGTCAAAAGTATGTAGTGTGGGTACTTTTTGGATGCAGAATCAAATTCTACATCCAACGAGCTCTCCTAATCGAAATTTTAGTAAAAACACATGGAGATATGTCGAAAATACGAACACAAAAAGTAGTTTTTTGCTTTTTTCCACCAAAATTAATAAATATTATTTTATTATTCTAAATGTTATTTTATTATTTTCCATAGGAGGCCCATTTTATACCTCAAAATTCCTCTAATTGTTCTTTTCCAATTTCTGCATGTCCATGTGTTTCTAGTTCCATCTCATAACTTCTAAAGATGTCACTAAACCCTAGTTCCATATCATAGCTTGTCAACACTAGCGATAGCATGCAAATTGGTGTTCATGAAAACCTAGTTGTGTTCCAATTTGTGCATGTCCATGTGTTTCTAGTTCCATCTCATAACTTCTAAAGAGGTCACTAAACCCTACTTCCATCTCATAGCTTGTCAACCCTAGTGATAGCATGCAAATTGCTGTTCATGAAAACCTAGTTGTGTTCCAATTTGTGCATGTCCATGTGTTTCTAGTTCCATCTCATAACTTGTAAATAGGTCACTAAACCCTAGTTCCATCTCATAGCTTGTCAACCCTAGCGATAGCATGTAAATTGGTGTTCATGAAACCCTAGTTGTTTTCCAATTTGTGCATGTCCATGTGTTTCTAGTTCCATCTCATAATTTTTAAAGAGCTCACTAAACCCTAGTTCCATCTCATAGCTTGTCAAACCTAGTGATAGCATGCAAATTCGTTTTCATGAAACCCTAGTTGTTTCCGAATTTGTGCATGTCAATGTATTTCTAGTTCCATCTCATAACTTGTAAAGAGGTCACTAAACCCTAGTTACATCTCATAGCTTGTCAACCCTTGTGATAGCATGGAAATTGATGTTCATGAAACCCTAATTGTTTTCCAATTTGTGCATGTCCATGTGTTTCTAGTTCCATCTCATAACTTGTAAAGAGGTCAGTAAACCCTAGTTCCAACTCATAGCTTGTCAAGCCTAGTAATAGCATTAAATTTGGTGTTCATGAAACCCTAGTTGTTTTCAAATTTGTGCATGTCCATGTGTTTCTAGTTCCATCTCATAACTTGTAAAGAGATCACTAAACCCTAGTTCCATCTCATAGCTTGTCAACCCTAGTGATAGTATGCAAATTGTTGTTCATGAAACCCTACTTGTTTTCCAATTTGTGCATGTCATTGTGTTTCTATTTCCATCTCATAACTTGTAAAGAGGTCACTAAACCCTACTTCCATCTCATATCTTGTCAACCCTAGTGATAGCAAGCAAATTGGTGTTCATGAAAACCTAGTTGTTTTCCAATTTGTGCATGTCCATGTGTTTCTAGTTCCATCTCATAACCTGTAAAGAGGTAACTAAACCCTAGTTCCATCTCATAGCTTTTCAACCCTAGTGATAGCATGGAAATCGGTGTTGATCAAACCCTAGTTGTTTTCCAATTTGTGAATGTATATGTGTGTCTAGTTCCATCTCATAATTTGTAAAGATGTCACTAAACCCTAGTTCCATCTCATAGCTTGTCAACCCTATTGATATCCTGCAAATCGGGTTTCATGAAACCCAGGTTGTTTTCCAATTTGTGCATGTCTATGTGTTTCTAGTTCCATCTCATAACTTGTAAATAGGTCACTAAACCCTAGTTCCGTCTCACAACTTGTCAACCCTAGTAATAGCATGCAAATTGGTGTTCATGAAATCCTAGTTGTTTTCCAATTTGTGCATGTCCATGTGTTTCTAGTTCCATCTCATAACTTGTAAAAAGGTCACTAAACCCTAGTTTCGTCTCATAGCTTGTCAACCCCAGTGATAGCATTCAATTTGGTGTTCATGAAACCCTAGTTGTTTTTTTATTTCTACATGTCCATGTGTTTCTAGTTCCATATCATAACTTGTAAAGAGGTCACTAAACCCTAGTTCCGTCTCATATCTTGTCAACCCCAATGATAACATTCAATTTGGTGTTCATGAAACCCTAGTTGTTTTCCAAATTGTGCATGTCCATGTGTTTCTAGTTCCATCTCATAACTTGTGAAGAGGTCACTAAACCCTAGTTTCATTCCATATCTTGTCAACCCTAGTGATAACATTAAATTTGGTGTTCATGAAACCCTAGTTGTTTTCCAATTTGTGCATGTCCATGTGTTTCTAGTTCCATCTCATAACTTGTAAAGATGTCACTAAACCCTAGTTCCATCTTATAGCTTGTCAACCCTAGTGATAGCATGCAAATTGGTGTTCATGAAACCCTACGTTAGAGGAAATTTGGGGTCTAAAATGGTCCTTATTAGAAAACGCGCCAACAATAAGTTCTTGTCATTTGGAATTCAAGAACCAATAGAATTCCAATAAAATGAGTCAACCATAATGGTTGAATTGACATATTTGTCGTAAAAAAAAACTAATTTTTTTGTTCGTATTTTCAACATATCTCCATGTGTTTCTACTCGAATTTAGATCATGAGAGGTTGTCGGATGTGGAATTTGATTCCGCATCCAACAAGTACCCACAATGCATACTTTTGACAAACCCCTCTATCCCAAAAACAAGAAATACCTGAAAAATGTGATAATGATGTCATCATCACATTTTTTCAGGTATTTCTTGTTTTTGGGATAGCAGGGTCCGTCAAAAGTATTCCATGTGGGTACTCGTTGGATGCAGAATAAAATTCTGCATCCAACAAGCTCTCCCGATCGAAATTCGAGTAAAAACAGAGAGAGATATGTCAAAAATACAAACACAAAAAGTAGTTTTTTTCTTTTTTCCACCAAAATTAGTAAATATTATTTTAACTATTATTTTATTATTTTGCTTAGGAGGCCCATTTTAGAGCTCAAAATTCCTCTAATGGTTGTTTTCCAATTTGTGCATGTCCAAGTGTTTCTAGTTCCATCTCCTAGCTTGTCAACCCTAGTGATAGCATGCAAATTGGTGTTCATGAAACCCTAGTTGTTTTCCAATTTGTGGATGTCCATGTGTTTCTAGTTCCATCTCATAATTTTTAAAGAGGTCACTAAACCCTAGTTACATCTCATAGCTTTTCAACCCTAGTGATAGCATGCAAATTGGTTTTCATGAAACCCTAGTTGTTTTCGAATTTGTGCATGTCCATGTGTTTCTAGTTCCATCTCATAACTTGTAAAGGCGTCACTAAACCCTAGTTCGATCTCATAGCTTGTCAACCCTTGTGATAGGATGAAAATTGGTGTTCACAAAACCCTAGTTGTTTTCCAATTTGTGCATGTCCATGTGTTTCTAGTTCCATCTCATAACTTGTAAAGAGGTCAGTAAACCCTAGTTCCATCTCATAGCCTGTCAACACTAGTGATAGCATTCAATTTGGTGTTCATGAAACCCTAGTTGTTTTCCAATTTGTGCATGTCCATGTGTTTCTAGTTCCATCTCATAACTTGTAAGGAGGCCACTAAACCCTAGTTCCATCTCATAGCTTGTCAACCCTTGTGATAGCATGCAAATTGGTGTTCATGAAACCCTAGTTGTTTTCCAATTTGTGCATGCCCATGTGTTTCTAGTTCCATCTCATAACTTTTAAAGAGGTCACTAAACCCTAGTTCCATCTCATAGCTTGTCAACCCTAGCGATAGCATGCAAATTGGTTTTCATGAAACCCTAGTTGTTTTCAAATTTGTGCATGTCCATGTGTTTCTAGTGCCATCTCACAACTTGTAAAGAGGTCACTAAACCCTGGTTCCATCTCATAGCTTGTCAACCCTTGTGATAGCATGCAAATTGGTGTTCATGAAACACTAGTTGTTTTCCAATTTGTGCATGTCCATGTGTTTCTAGTTCCATCTCATAACTTGTAAAGAGGTCAGTAAACTCTACGTCCATCTCATAGCTTGTCAACCCTAGTGATAGCATTCAATTTGGTGTTCATGAAACCCTAGTTGTTTTCGCATTTGTGCATGTCCATGTGTTTCTAGTTCCATCTCATAACTTGTAAAGAGGTCAGTAAACCTTAGTTCCATCTCATAGCTTGTAAACCCTAGTGATAGCATTAAATTTGGTGTTCATGAAACCCTAGTTGTTTTCAAATTTGTGCATGTCCATGTGTTTCTAGTTCCATCTCATAACTTGTAAATAGGTCACTAAACCCTAGTTCCATCTCATAGCTTGTCAACCCTAGTGATAGTATGCAAATTGGTGTTCATGAAATCCTAGTTGCTTTCCAATTTGTGCATGTCTATGTGTTTCTAGTTCGATCTCATATTTTGTAAAAAGGTCACTAAACCCTAGTTCCATCTCATAACTTTTAAATAGGTCACTAAACCGTAGTTCCGTCTCACAGCTTGTCAACCCTAGTGATAGCATGCAAATTGGTGTTCATGAAACCTTAGTTGTTTTCCAATTTGTGCATGTCCATGTGTTTCTAGTTCCATCTCATAACTTGTAAAAAGGTCACTAAACCCTAGTTCTATCTCATAGCTTGTCAACCCCTAGTGATAGCATTCAATTTTGTGTTCATGAAACCCTAGTTGTTTTCTGATTTCTGCATGTCCATGTGTTTCTAGTTCCATCTCATAACTGGTAAAGATGTCACTAAACTCTAGTTCCATCTCATAGCTTGTCAACCCTAGTGATAGCATTGATTTTATTGTTCATGAAACCCTAGTTGTTTTCCAATTTGTGCACATCGATGTGTTTATAGGTTGATCTCATAACTTGTAAAGAGGTCACTAAACCGTAGCTCCATCTCATAGCTTGTCAAACCTAGTGATAGCATACAAATTGGTGTTCATGAAACCCTACTTGTTTTGCAATTTGTGCGTGTCCATGTGTTTATAGTTCTATCTCATAACTTGTAAATAGGTCACTAAACCGTAGTTTCATCTCATAGGTTTTCAACCCTGGTGATAGCATGCAAATTGGTGTTCATTAAACCCTAGTTGTTTTCCAATTTGTGCATGTTCATGTGTTTCTAGTTCCATCTCATAACTTGTAAAGAGGTCACTAAACCCTAGTTCCATCTCATAGCTTGTGATCCCTAGTGATAGCATGCAAATTGGTGTTCATGAAACCCTAGTTGTTGTCCAATTTGTGCATGCTCATGTGTTTCTAGTTCCATCTCATAACTTGTAAGGAGGTCACTAAACCCTAGTTCCATCTCATAGTTGTTCAACCCTAGTGATAGCATTCAATTTGGTGTTCATGAAACCCTTGTTGTTTTGCAATTTGTGCATGTCCATGTGTTTATAGTTCCATATCATAACTTTAAAGGAGGTCACTAAACCCAAGTTCCATCTCATAGCTTGTCAACCCTAGTGATAGCATTCAATTTGGTGTTCATCAAACTAAAAATATAAAAAAAAGTAAATTTTAACAACTCGAGAGCATGTTATTTTTTTATTTCTATTTGTTGGTGTCTAAAGACACCATTCTTGGTGCATCCAATGTGCCATAGATGTTGTTTGTATCCTAGGAACACGAAAGGCTAGACATTAGTAACATCATAAGAGAAAAAAGAGAACCCAATGAAAATGTGCAAACATGATTTATAGATAACTCACCTGAGGTTGTACGATCGTGTTTATAGTGTCCAATATCCTTTGAATAATATTATTTTTGTGAATTATATCAGTCATTCATAGGTTTATTACATTGGGAATAAAATAAGGCTAAATAATTGAAATTGTGCTTCAACATTCACTTTAAAGGTTAAATAACGCACCTGACAATGCACTCAGATGAGTAGGCCATCTGGATCATCTCTGGTGCCGATGGTGTCCATCAATATTTCATGCTCTATATGAGGTAGAAAGTATCATACATGTGACCTAAGTTTGTGACCAAGCATGCGTAGCTTGATGTTTATACCAACTACTAGGTTGGTGAAGTGGTATACAATAGATCCTGGTCTATAATCTTGATATACATACATACGTCAGTTTTCGAAAATAGATACATCGATTGTTTTTTATATAAATTTTGATTTCCATCACCATTTCCCAAGAAAACTATATGGTACAATAGACGAGAGCAAGCTCTACGATCTTATATATAAAAATCAAGGATTTCATTAATTTTTTCCCCTAAAGTGTTGCACCCGCACATAACATTTTCATTTCAAGCTTTTATGACTTCAATAATTAATAATAAAAAAATTAATTTATGAAAAATTCTGAATAAATAGTGTTGCACTAGGTCCATATGTCCGATATATGTTTGCAACATTTTATCCCAAATTGACATCATTTACCTCATATATTGTTGCACCCGCACAAACATATATGTTATGATGTGCTAAAAATTTGAAAACCCAATTTCACGGAAACTAATTTTATAATCATTTACACACATTTTGTCTGCATAAATGGTATATATTATGAAAGTTGATTCAATTACCTATATTTTTTCTTTTTACTTCATCTTCAAATAAGTTAGGGAAGTACCCTAATTGTCACCTAAAGTCAAAGTTTCCAGGTTTTTCCAGTATTATGTGGCATCTAAAGTGTCTTTAACAGAGTCCATGATTGTGCATTAGCCCTGAAGACAAATCATGAAAAATATCCATAGTCATCAAAATAACCTATAATGTTCAAGAAAGGACCCCATAAATATAGTAAGTTTTACATATAAGAAAACCCAAGCCCATATTTTCTTGATCCCTTAAATGATTAGAGAAAAACATGGGTTGGCATACGTGACCATGGTAATGCTTAATGTAGTTTTTCAACTGTGTAAAGTAAGTAAAGAAAAAGTTTAATTTTAATGTAAAATAGAATGGCCCAAACCCTATTTGTAATAATAGGAATTGGACACTCTCATGTTTAATTTCTAGAGAGAAATGGAGGACACAAACTGTGGTGTGGAAGTTGTAGTGGAGGAGGGAAGTGGTAGAGATACTTCATATAATAGCAAGGATTTTAACTGGGAAGATATCAAACATGAAATTGAAGTGAAATGACATCAACATAATGGATTTATTAACTTGGCTAATGAGGGGGAAAAGTGCTACAACAACAAAGGGGCATGTAAGAGCTTTCATCAACACAATTTCAGAGGAACACTATTCAAGGAAAATCCCATTTATCATTTCAATCTATTGTTTTTTGGTATATTCCAAGGTTTTCAAGATTTCTAGCCTCATCTAAGGCCACAAAAAACATAATCCCAATGCATGTTCGATCATGCAGAAGTGAAAATATTTACTAAGTAATTTCCCAAGGTCTTGCAAGTGGATGGAACTACTAAGATCATAGGGGTTGGTTGTGACAATGGAATATTTATGCTTATGATTTTATTGTTGGGTTTTTCCTTTCCTGCCTATCTTTTCACTTTTTCTTTATACCATTTTTTCAACACTTGAAAATAATGCTAAATCATTGTTCCAAGAATGTGTGCACACATCCTCCAACAACTTATTCAGGGTTTGGATTTTAATTTAAATGGAAACATTCCATCAGCATTACTAAATATCTTTACTTTAGAACTCTTTGTTATGCTGCAATTAATTGTAAATTTAGGAAAGATATCATTTTTACAACCATTTTTTAGTTTATTCAATACTTTCGAAGTAAGACATTCTTCCCCTTTTAAATGGATCTTTGTTAAGCCCTTGTCTCTTTATATCAAGGACATATTCAGTTTGTGCACTTGTTTGTAAAATGTGGGACTATGTGTAACAACATAAAGAAATATCTGTTTGAAAATAAAAGTGATATACTTGAATATAAAGAGGACCCTTATGTGGAGTTTCATGGGAATGCTTTGTGATGAAGGAAATGTGAAGGAATCAATTGAGATATTGAATGTCATGGATCAACATCGGATTCAGGTGGATACTGGGACTTATGCCTATGTACTTAGAGCCTATGGGAATCAAAGAGCCTTAGCTAAATGTAGAAAGGTCCATTCCCACTTGATGAAATATGGGTGTCAACTACACTTATTAGCATGTATACCAAGTGTGGAACTATAGAGTATGCACATTGACGAAATGCCTCAATGAGATGTTGTGTCTTGGACTATCATGATTGCAGTATATGGGAAGGAGTATTATTGTAAAGAGGCCTTGGAGATATTTTACCATATGCAATCAACTAGCGCAAATCCAAACCAGTTTACCTTCACTATCATTCTGCAAGTGTGTGCCAAACTAGGAGGTCTGTAATTAAGGAAACAAATCCATGGTAGTGTTATAGAAACTAGGGTTATTTCATATGTTTGTGTGGCGAGTGTTATTGTTTCCTAAGGTTTGAAAATTGAATTACATCCATCACAATTGAGTTGGGCATACTTATTGTTGATTTATGAGATTTATTTCTATTGGAAGGATTAAAACATGTACAAAAATACTCAAATTCATCCCATACCTAAATAAGAGCTTCCCAATTTCAATTTCACTCAACAGACTTTCTTAAAACATAGTTTTGGTCCCAAATCACCTAGAGCCAACAATTTTTTTTTATGTTGTTAAAATTACTAGAGGTACCTTGAATTCGAAGAAGGCTACTCAATGCTATCAAGAATAAAGTATGACTTGTTGTTTGCTTCTACGTATATCAAAGAAAAACTTTATGTACATACCCATGCAATACAGGTCATAATATCTCGAAAGTAAAACTTCTCATTTATCTCGTTTCAAGTTAGTTAGTAAAACAAATAACAATTGTTGTGATATATTTTCCCTCTCATCCAAAACCAAGGTCATAATAATTTGCATCAAGTCATATCAATCACAATAACAAATAAATGTTAAATCATTTCAAGGATCATAACACCATACTTAATATCTAACATAATAATGCATAAATTCATAGTTGCAATGGTTTCTAGAATTATTACGCTCATTCCAAATATGGCATTATTATTTTGATCTAGACTCTGAAATATTTTAATAGATACCACTAATGAAAATGAGCTTGACATCTCGATCTTGATTCCTTACAAGCTAGATACACCAATGCATTTCTTGATGGACACATTGCATCTTATATTGTTTTGATAGGTGATTTATCCATCATACATAGATATGTTTACTCTTGATCCAAGGTACTAACCAATCCATCTTTGGATCAAAGTTGATGTTCGAGTTGTATCCCAACTTCTAAAATTTTATATGCAAGTTCGTTTTCAACCATAATTACTAACAAACTTCTTTAAGGTGCCATTTTTCTGTAATGTTTTTGAATCCACACTCAAAACTTTAGAACCATGTACTTTAAAAGGATGTAGAACATCAATATATATAACATGAAATACAATCATTTATATATAATATGTGACCTAATGCTTACAACTATGTGCTACCTCCTTGAAGTTATAGGGTCGAATATGAAGGGGATAAGGTATGTACATATTTGTATACCAATTAATGGAATCATTGTGTGGAGGGGAACCCTGGTCCCTAAAAAAAGGTTATATTATCCATCAATTTAACGTCTGACTAGATCATGACCTTAAATTAAATTAGGTTTGAATCCGAAGGGGTTAATGTATGTTCAATGTCATATGCTAAGTAATGAAATGAGGGATCCCTTGTCGCACAAACAAGGGGGTCTCATACATCAATTTAACATCTAACTAGGATCATAGTTATTATTATTATTATTGTTATTGTTATTTCCATAGTTGTATTATATGAAAACTTATAATTTATGTTGCATATGTTTTTTTACCTTCGCCTTTTTTCCATGGCAACAAATTATATCGTATTGTAAGATATGTAGGACACTTTTAAATTTCAAGAAAATGTGCCATGGAATATTTATATCATGATTTTGACATCTTATTACATTCCTTCATGGCTTGAATACCTTGATGTCATTGAAGCGTCATATGGATTGTGATGATTTGGAATTTCAGACTCAACATATTGATGAAGAGGTCATCGTTGTGTTCAAGAAATGGCCAATCCTTTCATGTTCACCTTCAAACCTTGTGCTTAGCTTATACACCACATTTCAATTGGCAATACACCCTTTGACCACCTATAGGTTCAATTTTGTAATACTAATGGGATCTCTTTCTAAATGGTAGTTGGTTATTGGTCATTGAAAAATAATCTAGCAAATGTTCCAATGTTTTGTAGCTTTACATCCAAATATTATTATTATTATTATTCTATCCTTTGATTCATCGTTATATTTCAAGGTGTTAGTTCAATATTTTTTCTCATGACAATTGTTTTCTCTCCCCTTGGTTAGTAGGATTGTGTTATCCACTCATGGCGTCATATCCATCTCTATTCATGGCCATTCTAATTATTATTTTTGGACATTAATAATATATGGAAAATTTCTCTTACAATATTCCTTACGAAGGACAAGTGTCGAGTACATTCTAGCATACTTTCCAGTTTGAACATAATAATACATTTTTACTCAAAGAATAATATGAATTTAAACTAAGTAAGCAATAACTCAAATTGTGGAATAATACAATAGAGTTGATATAATTTGACCTATGTTTCCCCATGCTCGTTCCTTCTACAAAAGGTAATAAATATCTCACGACTTTTGTTGATGTGGCTCTATTTTCTCTATAGAAAAAATATGAGGCATATGAAACATTAAGTAAAAAGTTAATGTATGGATTCAAAGTGAAGCACAATCTCAGAATGGTACATTTCATACTAATAATGGAAAATAACACACTTCTAATGGATTTGAAATCCATCTCCACAATCATGGGACTACACATCAAACTACAGTTAAATACAATCCTTAATAGAATGGTGTGGTAAAAACAAGTAGAACAATCTTGAATATGGTATGCTCCATGGTGTTTTCAAAGAATGTCAAATTGATGTTTTGGGGTGATGTAGACTTATGTGTAGTTTATTTGAGAAACAAAATCCCAACTTATTCTCATGGAAACAAGACTCCACACGAAATGTGGTATGGCCACATTCCCTCTATGAGCCATGTTAAGGTTTTTGGTTTTGATTATTATTCCTTAATTCCAAAGTAACAAAGCAACAAGATCAATGCCAGTAGATGAGAGTGTGTCTCCTTGGAGTAATCAAACACCACCAAGGAATGGTGCCTTTATGATGAGGTAAACAAAGTGTATACTTTCTAGAGATGCCATCTTTTACGAAATGAATAAATATGACAAGTCTATAGAGAGGCATCTTGATTGTATGGAAAAATTTATCTATATAAATACCTCTCATGAATTTGATAATGAAATTCCACATCTTGAAGGGGGAATCCATATATTTGACCAATCTCTAGAATCTCCTTTTGGGACAACATCTCCTCCTTATGAATAAGTTCATCCCATTGTGTTAAGACTTTTGGAACTCCACTATGTAAAAATTTAGTAATACTGATGTGTTTTGGGTGGAAACTCCACCATCTTTGGGATCATACAAAGTTGTAGCAAAGTACAAAATATTGTGGCAGATTAAATATAGATGGATGAGAGAAATACCCGTTAAGTTGAGACATTAAGGTTAGGTTATTAAGACAAAATTATGGGATTTAAGGTCCAAAAATAACAATAAATACGTTTTGAGGAATATTTAGAAAAGATAAAGAGAAGTAAAATATTATTACATTTACATGATGTCATTGTGATGATTAGAAGAGTGAATCTTGAAGACAATGGAGCACCACCAACTAAGCAACCTAGATGTTCATTAAAATTTCTGAATTGTGTCACAAAGACACTTGAAAATTTCCATCCTGATGAATTTGGAAATACGGGAATGAAAAGTTTGACTAGACAAGAAGATGGAGGACATGCATATAATTCAAAATCATGTGATGTAGATTATATAGGTATTTCATATGATTGTGAATTGAATTTATATGCTAACCTTGAACCAAATTTATTTGAAGAAGTTGTTGTTCGTGATGAGTGAAAAGGAGACATGCACAATGAACATGTTTATCTCATTAAGAATGGGACATGAAAATTGGTGGACTGTCTATTTGGAACCAAACCAATTGGTTGCAAGTGGGTTTAGAAGAACAAATACAAATCAAATGGATTGCTTTATAAACATAAGGAAATCCTTCTGACAAAGGGCTTTTCAAATAAGGAATGCATTGTCTATGAGGAGACTTTATCTCCCTTAGAAAAATGGGATACCATTTGCATATTATTGTCTTTGGTTACACAGAATGGGTGGAAAGTTCATCATATGGATGTAAAGTCTAGTTTCTTGAATGGACACTTGAAAGACAATTTCTTTATGTGATATCATCCATAAGGATTAAATGTTGTGAAGGGACAAGAACAACATGTATTCAAAATCATCAAGTCATTGCATGGATTTAAATAAGCACCTGATACATGGTACAAAAAGTTAATTACTCATATTTTGAAATTAAATTTCAAACATTTTAATATTGATGATGCAGCAATATTCGTAAAGAACGTTGGAAGATATGTTTTATGTCTTGTGATGTATGTATATTATATTTTGATGATAGGGAATAATCAAAGATATATTGCATCTATCAAGAAAGAGTTAAAGAAAGGATTTGAGATAGAATATTTAGGACATCTTCACTACTACCTGGGAATTGGAGCTATTCATTATCCAAAGTACATATTCATCTTCCATAAGAAGTACATCGTAGAATTGTTGAACAAGTTTTTCATAACAGAATGTAATCCCCTCTCCACTCCATGGAACAAATCTTAAAACTCGTATCAAAAGAAGGGGATGAATTTGAGGATGTAACCAAGTAGAAACATCTTGTATGGAGCATTAACTAACTTGCCACCACTAGACAATATATCTCATTCAATGTTGGTATCCTTCCCAAGTTCATGCAAAAACACTATGAAAGACATTGGTTTTCTTCCAAAATAGTTCTAGAATACTCGAAGGGGACTCAATATTTTGGCCTCAAGTATGCTAAGGTCGATGAATTCAAACTAATTGGGTATTCTGGTTCATACTTTGATGGAAACAAAGAGACTAGAGTGACTACTTCATGCTACCTGCTAAGACTTGGATCAACATCTATCTTCTGGATACCATGCAAATAATTAGTTCCAAAAAATTCCACAATAGAAGTATATTATGTGGTTGCTACGAAAGCAACAAAGGAGATTTTGTGTCTCAAAAAAATACATTTACAAGAGAAACAAGTGAATTCTACTCCTCTACTGATTGAAAACACTTATGTTATCATGTTGGCTAAGAATCCTAAATTTCATGATCCAACTAAGCATATCAACACGAAGTACCATATAATTTGATGTCATGTTGAGTCCAAGGAAATTCATTTCATATATTGTCCCACAAGTGAGAAAATTACAGACATCTTCATTAAAAAACTTGGAAAAGAAAATCTTGAAAAATTCAAAAGGATGCATGGACTCATGAATGCCCTTTCATATTTAGGGGGGGGGGGAATTGAAAACCTAATCCATAGGGTTAAGTTTTTTTTTAATATTGTAAATACATATATTTTTTCAATTATGAATGTGAGAAGTCATGTAAGTTGTCATATGGAAAGAAAAAGGTCACCTCAAATAGTATATAAATAAGTTATTCGCCATCAATCATCCAATCAATCACTCAAGTTATTACCTACATGTACGATCGTGTGAATTCAACTCTCATTGCCTCAGTGGTTTGAAATGTACATTTTTTAGAATTGTTGATTTACTCTATTTGCAAAGGAGTTTTTATCCAATAGGTTTTCCTTTTCTTTGCTTATGAGATTTTGTACATGGACAACTCATGTTACTTATGTAGCTTGATCTTCTTGATTCATAGATATTATTTTTTATCCATGGTTTATTGTACGCTCATGCTAGTGGGGGACTCCATGGGGGCATCACCCATGGTTGTCCCGGGATAGTGCCCCCGGAATAATTTTTTGGGTTGCTTGTTGGCCAATTGTTTACAGGCCCATGGTATTTTCCCATGGAAATTCCCATTTAAAAAGTAATGGGTCAGTGTAAGAAGATGAGGGTCCTTTGAGATGAAATCCTAGTTTTTGAAAACATGATGATGTTACATAAAAATATAACGTGTTTATTCTACATAGCACTTTCTATGGTTAAACCCAAGCCTAACATGTCATGAGACATGTAAGATAGGAAACCATAATGCGTACACATTATATAACTACAAAATGTGTATGTGTTATGTAGTTATAAAATGTGTACATGATTTGTAAAATTCAAATCAATTTATTTACACAGTCCCGAAACCCACGTCACATTCTACCCATCAGCAACACGAATTTTAGGTTGGACGAACATGGATTGGGTGTCATGGAGTATTGGAGGAGGCTGATTTCATTGGAGAGGAGGAAAATTCACCGATGAACTATCATCTAATCAGGTAATTCATTCACCCATAGCATTTTTTGTCAATTCTAAACCTAAATTATGGTTTTTTAATAGTTTGAAACAACCAAATTTTGTAATATTTAGCAAATTGGAAATAACCCAATCTCTAATTAAATTCACATATCCCTCAACCAAGATGAGTGAATAATTACAATGAATCCATTTTCAAGAACTCAAAAATTCCTAATGCAACAAAAAATCGAAAAATATAGAACTCCTCCCTTTATACAATGTATCCATCCACATGAAACCCAAATTTCCAACCCTCAAAGTCCATTTCCCCATGATACTAATTGAATAAGTTTCCTCAAAAATGGTCATAACAAGATGAAATGTATGCATAAGCGTGAATAGAAAAAATGCATAAAAAATTAGTAACTTGGTGTCCCAAAATTTCATCACAATCATTTGTCCATGAACATAATCAAAATTTCATCATAAGTGTATGTAGCTATACATTGCCTCTTAGTTAATAACCCTTAACTAAATGCCAAAACACATTAACAAAGTGCCTCTCGGGCCTGCTCTTTTAAATAAAAAATAGTGTATTATATATAAATCAACAATATATATATAAACACAGAGTTAAAACTAGTAAATATGACTAGTTTTATTCCTTCCTCCAGTTTTAGTAGCCACCACCATTTTTCCACTAAAATATTTGCACTTATTGGTTATAGCACCCACCTCATTTGTGTTTTAACTATACCTTCGTTGACACTTTGCTCTTGTTCTATGCATATGATTTAGCCTCTGCGCCCCTTGCCTTATCGCAATAGCAAACAAAATCTGAAATATATGAACCTTCTCACTGTGATATTGAATTACAAGTCAGCACGTCCTGAAACCACCATACAACCTCGACATTCATCGCACCATCGAAGATTTCATAATCATCATACAGTTTTGACCCTATCTCTATTGAGCTACCAAACAACTAATTAATTAAAGGTCATCACCTAAACTAAATATAACTCAAATTCTGCTTCTTTGATCTTATAAAGAAGGAACATAATCAATGATTAACTCAACTAAATGGTGACTAACTTGACAAATCACTAACTAGAGGCTACAATTCTGGAAATGCTCAACTAACCCTTTCAATTACATTGAGAAAAGGATCTAGTATCATTATCCTCTTTATTAAACCTCTAAAAAAAATAAATAAAATTAGAAACATGTGAGACCCTAGGTCTCCCTAAGTTCCCTTGACATAGAAAAGTCATAAGTGACTTTACTCAAGCAGTCCATGCCCCTACATCACTAGGTTTATAAACCATTTTTTTTAAATAGTAAACAAAATGGGTAATCTATTTCTACATGTTGAGTCTCTAAGCTCATTTACAACCAATTTTATTCCAGTCCACAAATTCTCCATTTTCCCATGTCACTTTTGGTTGGTTTCCATGTTTATAGAACAATGGAAATGGTGAACACTCATGAACTACCTAGAGAGTGTCCTGAGAGTGTTTCCAACCATGATCGAGTCAATTATATTTAGAGGATTGGTGGAAGCCCTGTATCACCCCTTTTCTTGCCTCACATATCCTAATAGTCCCTCACCCCTGTCTTTTATATATCCAAGGGACGTAAAGGCCAAAACATGTCAAAATAACACTCCTAAATTCTAAGAAGTTTAAAATACAAGTGTGCATGGAAAAGTCACCAATGAGGGTTAAGAAGTGCCTTAACTTCTAGAAAGAAGTTGAACAAAACTTACTTTTTAATGGTTAACTATTTAATTTTAAGTTTTAAATGTATGTACAAGTGAATTCCATTAAATTGCTTAGTTGACTTTGATTTAATTTACATTTTCAATTTTGAAGAGACATCATTATATACCATGTACATGTTTCTAATGATTTTCTTATTCATGTTTTTATTGCAGTTGCAGCTATGGACACAGATGCTGAGATACTGATTGAGATTTCCCAATTGAGGGGACTTAGTACGAATTTTAGTGGTGGTGACAAGATTCGCCGTTCATTTGCATCAACTTTGGATGTAATTGTTGATACTATTTCACTGTCAAGCAATATACTATATGATATTACATCATGTAGAGAAAGAAAAAAACAAGAATATGCTGATGGGATAGAATACAATGCAATCAAAAAGTTGAAAATAACGAAAGAGCCCATATTTTCATTGTTTAGGGACCCTCAGACATGGGAAATCCCAAATGAAAATAGGCCTCATATCTCTATTCAGTGGTGTGCATTTCAGCCATTTGTTGATAACTGGATGGATAGAGGGTATATGGTTTTTTATATGCCACCACATACAACATGGAAATCCCCCTATATTTCCTTCGAAAGATGTATGCAGAGTTGGTGTTGGGTAATCACGTAAAATATTTTGATATCTTGCAGTTTTAGGGGATTGATGGGGGGATTCCCAAAAACTGACCCAATGTGAGGCTTCGAGACCTTGACCACCTTATCTATGCACCTTGCAGGGAGTTTCCTGGGCCAGATGTCCCACCTGCACATCGTGTTATTCCATAGAAACGTG
Source organism: Pseudotsuga menziesii (assembly GCA_001517045.1). NCBI lineage: Eukaryota > Viridiplantae > Streptophyta > Pinopsida > Pinales > Pinaceae > Pseudotsuga > Pseudotsuga menziesii. Next base: position 121,419 of record LPNX010258598.1, read on the forward strand.
ATGCATATTTGATTTTGGCACAGGAGGTTGTTTTCCATAGCACTATGGTTCAACATATGGGTGAGGAAGGGACATCTGTCCCTAGTGTGGTACATACACCAGGTCATCACGGTGCAAGACCATCTTCTAGTGTAGTACCATCCACTAGTGTAGGACCATCTACTAGTGCAGCACCATCGACACATCCCCAGCCTAGTGTTGAGCCTCACAAGTGCACATCATGTGGTAGTCCCTACTATGGTATTTCCTCAGATGTTTCCTTCAGTGGGTTTTTGAGTGATGTATGCAGATGGTCAATTGCAATAATTTCTTCATTTATTTTCCTCTTTGTACACATATATATAGTTTGAGATAATATATTAATTTTGTGAACTTGCAGTTGATGCTTTATGCTGGCAGTGATGCCCCAGAGTCAAATGTTCCACACTCTACAGAGGGGCATGGAATTCCATCCACCGATCCCTTCGTTGGTGGAGAGATTCATATAGCACCCATTTTCGTTTCTCACACCAAGGTAAACATTTTAAAATTTCAGTTTTTAATTCTTGCTAATTTGTTAATTTGCACATACTATACATGTTACTTCACTAATGCTATCTACGGCATAATATTTACAATTATTAAACTTGCAGATGCCATATCCTTCACTGGGGAAAGCTAATATGGAGGCAACATCCATGGTTGTATCATCCGAGAAAACATTTGGGATCTAGGTAAACAATTAAAAATGTCATTTTTTAAATACATGTTTGTTCGTTGAATCATGCATGTCTAACCACATGAACACTTGCTGATTGTAGGAACCAACCAAAACATCTGGACCATTTCCTAGATTTGTATCTCCTCCTAGGATATACGTGAACAAGGGTCATGTGTATGTGAGGCAGCCTACTCCTAGCAAGACTCCAGCTGCCCACAACCATGGAGCTACTTATACATGGTAATGTATATCCTTCGTTGATATTTGTTAGTTAAATTGAAATCCAATGCATAAATTGTTTTTGTTAATGTTTTATATTCATGTTTACTACATCAGGATCCAGAGTTTTCTATTGCAAACCTTGCAGGGATGGTTGATGCAACAGTTAATGTTTCATCTATAATGGCAACAAGTCACACATAGGTACAACTATTTCAACATGATATTTACATAGTTTATTATTGTTATCTATTGCTTATTCATGCATGTCTAACTATTTCAACATTATGTGATTGTACCCACCAACAACAGGAGTTGTTCTTGGCCTCTCTTGTTCGACCATGTCTCCGACCATCCTTGATGTTCAACCAATAGCTCCATCTGATACCATGGTAATGTATATCCTCCGATGATATTTTTTGGTTTACTTGAAATCCAGTGCACAAACCGTTTTTTTTAATTTTTTTTTTATTTTCATGTTTACTGCATCGGGATCAGGAATTTTTTATTTCAAACCCCCTAGGGTTCTTTGATGTAATAGTCAATGTGGAACCTGAAATAAAAACAAGCAACACAGAGGTAAAACTATTTCAACATGATCTAGACATAGTTTATTATTGTTGTCTATTGTTTATTCATGCATGTCTAACTATTTCAACATTTGGTGATTGTAGCCACCAGCATCAATAACAGTTCCTACCCCCTTTGGTTTGACCATGGTTGCGACCATCCTTGATATTCAACCAACAACTCCATCTGCTACATAAGGAACACAATCCCCTTTGTCACAGTCTCTCATTGAGGTGAGATGTCCATTAATGACCAAGCGTTTCATGTAATTTCCATGCACATGTTGATAATTGTTGAGTTAATTTAGATATGGTATTTTATTGAGCTAATGTATTAGTACATACTTATTTCAATTTAACATTTGATATTTAATTTGTAGGATCCAAAGACACACACTAATCCTAGAGATGTTCCTAGAGGATCAACACCGAGAAAGAACAAGAGGAAGCTTGAGTTTTGATGTGTCTTATGGGATATATGTACATGTGGCTTGGATAGTTTTGGATACATGTACTTTTGGATATATATATACTTTTGGATACATGTACTTTTGGAGACATGTACATTGACATTTCACTTATATGTACACATGGCTTGGATAGTTTTGGATACATGTACATGTGGCTTGGATAGTTTTGGATACATGTACTTTTGGATACTTTTGGATATATATGTACTTTTGGATCTACATGTACTTTTTGGATCATATATGTACTTTTGGATATATGTACTTTTGGAGACATGTACATTGACATTTCAGTTATAAATGAATGATACATTTCACTTTGTATTTTCTCTTCGGTTTCCACATGTTCTTGTGTCAATCTATTGTTTTTATTTGTGTGGTTTATCTATTACTTATGAATGCACTATGTCAAAATAATAGACTATTGTATATTTAAAAGTTTCAACGAACTCACTACATGCACACTAATTGGATATCTCATTAGAGATTGTGATTTTGGATGATCATTACAAGTTAAGTCAAAGTTCTTGCTCGTGTAATTTAATAAAACCAAATGCAATACAATGTATTTCAAGGTTTCAATGAACGCACTAAATGCACACCAATTGGATATATCTAATTAAAAGTTGTGAGTTTGGATGATTAAATTACAAGTTAAGTCAATGTTCAAGTGTAATTAATAAAACTAAGTGGAATACTTGCTTCACATTTCATTAATGACCAACAACACTATTCAACAAACCTCATACACCAAATGTCTAATCACTCAGCATTAAAGGAACTACAATAGAGTCCAATGACCCAGATCCAACTTTGCGAATCAACATGATTTGAAGAATAAGTCCACTGGATTTGAAAAAGTTCAGTTGGACATTAGACTGATTCTGAGCCGAGTTATGATAGTAAGATAAGATTAGGTTTAGGATTAGGGTTTCCCTGGTAGGGTTAGATTTTCCCCATTGACGAACATCCAGTTGAACAATCTATGCATGCTAAATCATATGTTATGAATTCCAAACCCTGGACCATGCATATTAAACAATAAACCTTAGTTAGGGTTACAGTTCCCCTGTGAACTCGTGTCAGGGCGCAAAAACCTACACGGAGCACCGATTTTGAATTCCGTCAACTCTTGTTAGCGTGTTTGGGCAGGGGCCATATGGAAATGCCAACCGCATCCCCATCATCCGTGGTTTTCCAATTTTGGACGTCATTGGCATGAAATACATTGTCCCCTACTGAGCAAAACTCTAGTTTTAGAAACCACCATATACAAAGGTCACCGAGAAATGGATAGGAGATGGAGAGCCCCCCTAGCAAAAATCCCACGTCATGAATCCAATGGAATCGATGGTTTTTCGATCGAAGGCTTGAGCATCAATCTATGGTGAGTTGCAAGTCACCTCTAGATTCCCTTCAGGAACACTTGGTGGACTCATGCCCGGTGTGCCAAAAACGTCACAGAATAGCTATTTTGAAATTCGTCAAGTCTTGTTAGCGTGTTTAGGTAGAGGCAATATGGAAACACCAACCGCAGTCCCACCGTATGTGGTTTTCCAAGTTTGGCGCTCGTTGGCGTGAAATACATTGTCCCCTATTGAGTGAAACACTAGTTTCAGAAACCACTATATATGGAGGTCACCAGGAAATGGACAGGTGCAAGAGAGGCCCCCTAGCTAAAATCCCATGTCACGAATCCAACGGAATCAATGGTTCGTCGATCGGAGGCTCGAGCATCAATCTATGGCGAGTTGCAGGTCACCTCTAGATACTGTTCATGGACACTTGGTGGACTTGTTCTTGGGGCGTAAAAAAGGTCACAGAGCCGCAATTTTGAATTACAGCAACTCCTGCTAACATGTTTGGGAAGGGGAAATATGGAAACGCCAACAGCGGCCCCACCGTCTGTGGTTTTCCAAGTTTGGCCCTCGTTGGCATGAAATCTATTGTCCCCTACTAAGCGAAACCCTAGGTTTAGAATCCACCATATACAGAGGTTACCGAGAAATTGACACACGAGAGAGAGGCCTCCTATCTAAAATTCCACATCACAAATCCAACGAAAATGATGGTTCATCGATTGGAGGCCCGAGCATAGATCTATAAAGAGTTGCAGGTCACCTCTAGATACCGTTCAGGGACACTTGGTGGACTTGTGCCCAGTGCACAAAAAACATCATAGAGCCGCTATTTTGAATTCTGTCAATTCTTTCTAGCATGTTTAGGTAGGGGCCATATGGAAATGCCAACTATAGCCCCACCATCCATGGTTTTCCAATTTTGGCCCTCATTGGCGTGAAATGCATTTTCCCCTACTGAGCAAAACCTTAGTTTCAAAAACCACAGTATATGGAGGTCACCGAGCAATGGATAGGAAGGAGAGAGCCCCCCCTAGATAAAATCCCACATCATGAATCCAACAGAATTTACAGTTTATGGATCAGAGGCATGAGCATCGATCTATGGCGGTGAATTACATGTCACCTCCAGATTTTGTTTAGGGAGACTTGGTGGACTTGTGTCTGGTGCGCAAAAAACATCACAGAGCAGCAATTTTGAATTTTGTCAACTCCTTCTAGTATTTTTTGGTAGGGGAAATATGGAAATGCCAACCATATCCCCACCATCCATGGTTTTCAAATTTTGGCCCCTACTGAGTGAAACACTAGTTTCATAAACCACCATATACGAAGGTCACCAGAAAATGGACAGGAGGGAGAGAGGCCCCCCTAGCTAAAATCCCACGTCACGAATCCAACGGAATTGATGGTTCATCAATCGGAGGCTTGAGAATCAATTTATAAAGAGATGTAGGTCACCTCGAGATACCGTTCATGGACACTTGGCGGACTTGTGCCCAGTGTGAAAAAAACTTCACAAAGTCGCAATTTTGAATTTTTTCAACTCTTGCTAGCGTGTTTGGGAAGGGGAAATATGGCAATGACAACCGTATCCCCACCATCCATGGTTTTCCATGTTTGGCCCTCGTTGGTGTGAAATGCATTGTCAAGAGTTGCAGGTCACCTCCATATACCATTCAGGGAGAAGTCATAGTTGAAGCCCCACTTGTAAAGTTATATTCATGTATAAATAAGAGTCATGTTGTTCATTTGTAAGACACTTCATGTCTTGGATTTCGGTCATAGGAAGAGTGATGCTATCACAAGTCAAAATAGAGTCACAGAAATGACAGTTGGTCATAATTAATTGAAAGGAGACAGTAATTAATTTAAAAGGATGAGAGAGTTTGGCATCATGATTTTTGGTCACTTCAGTATTTATTGTACAATAACTACCACAAATGTGACAGGTGAGTTGCGGAATGCATAGAAGTTTCCTTAATCATTCATACGATCAACCCATGTGACGGGAAGGACATCTACCTTTCCATTTATTGTTTGATCATGTGAAGGACTGAAAAAATGAACATATAGACATTATTACCATTTGCACCTGAGTATTCAGTCATTCTTCTACATTCAAGAGAGAAATTGTTGTGTTCAACTACAAGAGCTGAATTGAGTTTTCCGTGGAGTATGGTTATTTCGATTTCCAACACAAGCACAACTACAAAACCTGGTATTGTGATCGTATCACCTACACTTATCATAGAAGACACTGTTGTATACATCCCATCACATACTGCGTCTCTTGAAGAGGCTGAACAGGCTCCATTTATCCTTTTAGTCAAGTTATTACCAGACCCACTGGGTCTGACTAGTACAATAAGGGGGGAACGTTCCCGGGAGCCGAAAGAAGAAAGAAACAACAAAACCATCATCGTAGGAGGATTAGGAAGAGTAAGAGTCAGTATCTGCAACTATATTTCCACCATATGTCCCACCAATATTATATGATGCGCTAAATATTAAAGTTTCAAAGAATGCACAATACCCACTGCAAACACCAGCTGTGGCGGAAGCAGTTCTTGTTTTGGAGAACAATCTGCCAAACCTTCAGAAGTTGACCTTCATTGATCATTTCTCATGGAAACAATGATATTTGGACATGAAGAACCACATGGTTGTTATACTGGATACACCAGGTGATCCAAAATACCCACTCCAATGGAATGGGAAAGAGGACTAGACCAGGCAGTTTTACTATCGTTGTTATATATGTCGCATTTCAGCCGAAGCGTAGAAGTGAATGTGTGTGTCAAGAAGTTACTGGTATCATTTCATAGTCGCTTCCTATGGCTCGACAAGAAATTTTCTCTGGATCTCGAACTCACAGCAGAAATTTCAAGACTACCACTTGCAGGCATAGATTCAACACTGTTTTTCAAGAAATACTAGGACTCTATGTTGATGAACAAGATGAAGGATAAGTATGACTTGTCCAGGGATACCATAGGTTTCTTAATCATCTCTATCAATGATCATATTGGTCGGTTCATCGCGAAGGTGTTATCTACCAAATTATTGTAGAAGATGCGACCAAACCCATGTACTGCAGGTACGATTGCAGCAGTTGAACTCTATGCGGAGGGAGTTCAAATGAAATGGTAACATTATATGTTGAATGAGTTATTAGCATATGCAAAAGAGTCACCGAAAAAAGGTATCACATTCCACCACTCCTGTATAATCATTTTGATTTCATTTCTCAGATGGTCAGAACTAGCAAACTGCCAAGTGGTAGACATACCAGTGCACTGTCGAGGAGCTCAATACCAAAATATATGGTTTGAGAAAGATGAAAAATACCGACAAAGAGACAACAATGTGCAATTATTTATGCACGGAGAGGCCCTTGACTATCAGGTGAAGAAGGAAACAAGAATTACGGATGAAACCGTTCAATGGTTTCGAAACATCATTAAATTTCTAATTGGGCCACATCACATCTTGTTGCAGCTACGACAAGATACACAACACCAATGGTTGGTCACCCAAATTTTGTTTAAACCAATAGGAAATGTGCGGTAAGAGCTTTTTAGTTCTCAACAAGTTTGGAACCTGTTAAGTAGGTTCATCCTCGAGAGAAATAAGATATCACTCTCCTTTTTGCACTTGAGGTGTGAAGAATAAATAATCATTATTTTTTATAAATCAAGGTTTTAGTTTATTAGGTCAATTAAAGTGGATTTAGGGTTTTTTTAATAATTTAAAAAAAATTAACTTTAAAGTTTTTAATTATGAAAATTTAAGTTTTTATTTTTATTTAAATTTAATTATGTAATATTCTATGTTTTAATATTACTATTTATTAATTTTTATAGTTTCTCTTATTACTAAAATTTATTTTAGTAATTAGTTATCTTATGCTTATTACTAAATGTTATAAAGTTATTTATTAATCTTGTAATTAATGTATAATAAAATTTTTGTTAATTTTAAGTTTTTTTTTTTAATTTAAGTCTTATAGAATAGGTTTTTATTGTTAAAGTAGTAAAATATATAATCAATCCTTGTAATGTTAAAAGGCTTTTATTCAAATGTAATATTAGTAATAGTGTTTTAATGTTTAAAAGTTAATGTTTAATATCAAAGGTTTAATTATTTATTAGACTAGCTATGGGAGTTAATGTGTAAAAGAACTTAGGTTAAAGTTTTATGTAAGGTTATTAGATGCTTTATTTTTAAGGTTGGTGTGTTTTAATACTTAATAATTTTCTTAATGATGGGTTTCCAAGCATTTTCTAGTTTTAATCTTTATTCTGATTGAAGTTTTTTCCGCATTTTACAATTTCTATGGCTTCCAAAATTTTTCTTTTGTAGTAATTTGGGACAATCGCTAAAACTTTTGAGTTTTCTAGGAAAATGTGATGTTTAGTGTTGTGGGAATGTTATGCTATGGTTGATTTTTTTATTATTTCATACTGTAAATATTCACTGTACTCTTTCAACCTGGTTTCAATTGATCTTCTAGTCTCACCTATGTAGGCCTCACCACAGGAACATGGTATTTTGTAGACACCTTTATGGTTCTTTGAATCAATAGGATATTTGGCTTTGTCAAGCATGGTCCAGTTTTTGTTTTCTGAAGAAGAAGTTGAGGCCATTACCCAAGATTGGCCTGAATAACGGTGGGTTCCTGTCCCAGATGACCTACTATCTGCCAAAGAAGATCTGAGATAGGATGACCCACAAACACAAAGGATGGTGAATATGGAGGGGACCCACCACTGGGAGAAACAGAAGATCCCAAACCTATCGATAATGGTTCAAGTAAAACCCTAAAAAATATAGTGGTAGGAGAGAAGTGGAAGCAGACCGAGGTAGAGCAGACTGAGACAAGCCATAAGAAAAGAAAGGCGGATAAAACTATAAGCACTTTTAGCATTGATGCTGAAGATTTTACCCTTATGACAGAAGCTATGGCAGAAGTTTCAACAAAAACCACAAAGCAATAAGAAGAGCGCCAGGAAGAGATCATAGGAAGTATTACATATCTACTACAGATGCTTTGTAAAGCTATAAAAGAAGTATGAGTCGCAATTGACTACAAACCCCCATCGATAGAATCGAAATACTTACCTGGCCCGTCATCAGAGCAACCAAGTGGTGTATCAATACCAATTCCACCAATAAGATTCAAGTGGGAACAACAAAAGTTGAATACTATGGCCAAGAACTTGGGCCATGTGACAATATATTTTTCGCAGATGTTGTTATATGAAGTATATGCAATGAAAATCGTCACAGTCATGAAAATGAAGGTGAGAGAAGGCACATTGATCACGCAGGAGAAAATATTGAATAAGGATGTTAGTAAGATGAAGAAATAGTCAAAGCAATGGAACAAAAAGGTAAAACCTAGGAATAGGACATGCACATGATTGACAATGTTGTAACATTTGCTTGCAACAATTTCACATGAAGGAGAACGAAACTCTTATTTTAGGGTTTCATCGTGAGCTTGTGTGTTAGGGTTTTCTCATGAGCAAGTGCCTTCTATTGTTGGTTGGGAAGGATATGCTTGTATATCGTTATGGCTTGGAGGTCATATTCATGGAGATAAGTACTCTTGTTTTCATGTGTCATTAAGGTTTTTTCATGTTGTAAAACCCTTGAGGGTTAGGGTTTGTTCATGGTTTCATTGTACTTGTTTTCTAAACATAATTCTTCTAAGAAAGGTTGATAGGTTTTCTTCCCCATGAGGGTTTCCTAGGATAAAATGTTGTGTCTCTTCTGCATTGTTATTCTTAACTAGATCCTACATGTTAAATTTTCTAAGTAAATGTTTTATGGTAAAATTTATGCATTGAACTAATGGTTATAATTGGTATAAATCAATTAAATAATGGTTAATAAGGAAATTATACAATCCTTAAAACATAAAGTGATCGTTGTGGCATCTTGTTTCCATCATCCTAGTTTTATATATCAGCTCAAAACATTGACAATATGACCTACTTGAAAAATTAGGGTTTTAGTCCTGTAAGAGAGCCTACAAACAACTTTGACGGGTATGACCTAAAGAGGTACATGTATGTATTCTAATGTTATGTTTAACATGTGAATGAGATCTTGACATGTTCATATGATTGATATTGTCATTATCATATGTTTGATATTGACATGGTCATGTTACTGATATTTACATGATCATTCATAATCTTAGGGTTTATTGATCATATGTAAAATTTGGCATATTCATAAACTTGACATACAAGAGAACTTTTGGCATATTTATAAACAACATAAAATAAAAATTTGGCATATCAAGAACACAAAATTGACATATTCATAAACAACATACATGGGAAAATTAAAAGTATGTAACATACCTCATCATGCTAGATCCCACCTATTATCATACAACCAAGCCCTCCAGATCATCTCTTATAATGATGGTCTCCATTAGTCTCTCGTGCTCTGTATCCGGTAAGAAGTAGCGTACCTTCAATGAATTTTAGCTAGGCATTGTTCATACCTAGATGTTTGTACCAATTATTAAGTTGGTAAAGTGATATACACTTGCACCTGGTTTGTAATCCATGTAAACATATCACCCTTCTTTCTTGCATTTTTTTCCTGTGTAAGGTATTCACCTTTAACAACCATAGAACTGACTAGGAAGTGGTTATTTTCATTGCCAGTCATGGACATAATGAGGGTTTGCTTTCCCTATATACAACATGCCAACCAGTAATCAACACCCCATTCATTATCTTTTGAGGAAACCATTGCATCTATGTGCCTTGCATAATACGATTGTAGGTATATGATTAAAATATTTTTTGTGTGATACAAGGAAATTAATGTGAGTTTGAATACTGGGTAAATAAACAATTTTTTTTAAGGAAATGCATCATACCAGGTTGTACAAGGTCCGAGACATGATCAAAATCTATAGAAATAGATGATTAGTCTTCTTCCAACAGAGTTAACTCAACAATTGCACGCTGATCAAGTGGAAGTGATATGCAATTCCATCCATCAACCCAACCCAATTATTCACACCCATCCCAGTCACCATCATAGCAAGGCAGGAAAAAGAAAGCGAGTTTTCTCAATCCAAATTTCAAATACTGGATTATGAGAGCTTCGAACTGAATGAAAGCCACTAGTCCCAGGCATAGTCTTGCATTCCCATGCATATGAATGATCTATGTCTACCACTCAAAACATCTCTCCACATGTCACTTTCTTGTAGATTCTACTCGCATAGTTCATTCCTCTCCCATTACTGACATGCACCATCTGACTATAGATTGAGCATTTCGAATAGTAGATTTTGTAGAAAATTCCAATTCCTCTCTTCGTAGCTTTTTTTTGACACATAATCCGGCTCCATCATGCTCTCCTTTACCATGCCCAGTCTCAAAATAGTTCCACATATGTGGAACTTTGTAGTTTTTATGCAATGAACACAACCATTGAAATATGCGTGCATTTTTGAACTAACCAGCACATCCATTAGGCCAAATCTAGTGTTGATCCATCTGTGTGTTCCTTCCCTTCAAGTGATCATAAAACATGATGAAGAAATGACGTACATAGTGGAATTCATGTCACCTATCATCACTTATGTAGAAGTGTCATTCCTTTATAATTTCTCTTTTCTCTTCACTGCTATTTAGTCCATGCCTATATGTGATATGCACCATCAAGGAAACCTACTCAGAGTGATAATATTGACTTTGGATCTCATTTTTAGATTGCAGAGTGTAGTTCTCGACAAAATCAACAATTGAAAGTATAGTGCCATGGGGAAATGTATCTCTACATATTCTAAACTTCTCATCTTTCCATCGTGCCAAGTGGACATGATGAACATATTGATGTGTCTTTTCAATAAATTCCTTGATGAAGTCACTGACTTGTATCTGACACAAAATGATCTCAATATCAGTTTTTTTTTGTAACTAAGGAATGAAATGTAATTGTTCAAACATAAATTTATAGATAAATGCATACGTGAGATGCCACCAATTTTATTTTTTTTCTTTCTTTCCCTGGGACTATTTCATAGCTAATATATTTGAAATTTTGCATGTCTGTAACCATATTCCCAAATTCACTATCGCCACTCTCGTGCATACATTAGCTCAATAATTCCATTCCAACGTAGTTGGAGCATGTTCCATCCAAACAAGATTTTGCATAGTATGTTTTCCCCTCATGCCTATTACACATGATGCTATGAATGAATTCTCTTGATGAAGCTGGTGGTATTGTCAGGGAGCAATCCTGCACATGGTTAGTATGCAACACACGACGAATGTACAAAAATGTTTCATAGTAATATTCTTATTCTACATGGTATCTACAACAACAAGTGTTACGAAGAGTATTTATTCTAACATGCCAGGGATTACATTTCTCAAAGGATCTTTTCCCCAAGTTTAATTGTCTATTTTCATTCCTAAATTTCTCATATAGTTCTGTCTGTGTTATATCAAGAATATGCTTAATATGTGGTTCACAATCCTTTGAACCCCTTTTCAATTTTAGTACATCCTTCCAGTTTGAAGAAGTCCTTGTGTGATCATGCCAAAAACTATGTGCTAGTCCCTTTATTGCATCAACTAGCTTCATGTCACGACATGGAAACCGAATAATAAAGGCCCAAAAATCTATCTGATCGGTTGTGTCAAGATGTTGTCTTCTAATAGAATACCTATGCAGGGTTTTTACATTCAAATTAACTATTTTGGATGTAGGCTTCAGAAAACGAAGGACCCTAGTGTTCTTATTTACAATTTCTTGTGACAACACATGATGAGCTGCATTGTGGTCTTTTGAGTGTGTGTTCTTACCAATTTTACCAAAGGCATCTACTAAGATTTTAACCCTAATTGACTCACCAAACCCTAACTGAAGTTGGAGTGCAATAAATGATTGAATCTCAACTGAAGGAGATCAAACACATGTCATAGCAAGCCAACCATCAAGTGCTAGTGCTCCATGACTTCAATGAACCCCGATGAGGTTAACTGAATCTGAACTGGTCATCAGAAGTTAGTGGGGGTGCCTTGTTGACTCCAGATCATTAAATAATAATAAATAATCATTAAATAATATATTTAATGAGAGGAGGCACCTTAACTGACTGGTTGAACTGATTGTAACTACTATTTAGGAATTAGGTGCATTAATATCACTCAGATCACCCCTAGAGTGCTCTAGTTAGCTTCCTTGACTGTAGGAGAAGGCTAAGTTAGCCTCCTTAACTATAGGTAGGCGCGGGTGTGACTGGATGATGGCAATTAATGCTCCACTGATGTCAATTGATGTCAATTATACTTAGGATAGTGGTTTAACTAGGCCAATTTGACCAAAAAAGGTGTGTATGATGTAAATGTCTCCAACAAGAACTTGGTTCGGAATTATTTATCATCTTTATCCTTAACTTTTTCCTAACAATATTCATGCCCCTATATTTTAACAATGATAAAAAGAATCTACATTTATCTCCATCACATTTAGAAACAAAATATTTACTTAGTATTTGTTGAATTTGATAAACAATACCGCGTTTAGATACCGTACCTTCCATGGAATTAAGGAGTCTTTCATCAACTTGTATATGCTTTGGAGTTCTTTGATGTGTTATTTCTAATGGAGGTAAGGGGGTTGGAATTTTACCATGTAGCATATCAAGAATACGCTATGGCATTTCAGTAATAGATTATTTTTCTTCATTCTCTGGCGTTTCAGTAGTAGCTTATTGTCCATCATTCTCTTCCTGTTAGTTGGATGGTGGAAGTCCAACATCCTCATCGATGTTCTGGATAACATTTTCTTCTTCAACAGTAGTCTCCATGTCCAACACCTCTCTGACTTGATCACTTGTACAACAACAAGAGGTGAACAAATTTTGTGTTTCTTCATGAGCTTCATCTTGAGATGGTAACTTATCACTTTGACTTGAAGTGGGAATTGAAACATCCCCTAATGAGCACCTACATTTTTCTTCTTGAATACTTCCATGGGGTTCTTTGTTCAACAAATATTGTGGAAATTGAAGGTCCCTCTAGTGAATGCTTCCTTTTTCTCTTGTGGTGGATTAATAGGATGAACCGTGGTATCCTCTATAATTGGATTTGGATTAGTTTCCAAAGAAAGCCTCTGATTCGTCATGTCTATTATTTTATTTTATTTCTATTCTTTAATGACTTCTTGAGTTCTCTTCTTCCTTGCTGATTTTCTTCCTTGGTTACATACATTCCCCATCACCACAATGATCAATTCAATATAGTTTGTTTTTACTACTCCTTAATTACAATATTTCAAACCTTTAGTGCTTTAGAACTATAGATCTTTAAGGTTCTTCAGTCTTCCTTCTCAATTGTTCATATTTCCCATCAAAACAATGATGAATGAGAAAATTTACCTTTGGTTCTCTTCAATAATAAGCAAATGAAAGTTAAATCATAAATTGTTCCTCAAGATAATTCTATTGTACAATTGTGTGTATCGACCATCACCATGAAATGGTCTTGAAGCTTTATATCTTATCATATGTGCTCCTCAATTATAGGAAAAATTAATCTTTCAGATACCTTGGCTATTATTCAATTCGAGATTCTTCAAGCTTGTTGATTATCTTCTTCAAATATGATCATATAACCCAACAATACATTGATCAACCATGAAATATGCCCTCAATGCTGCACCTACATAACAAAAAGAATGATGGAGAAGGTGTATTGTGAATATTTCCAATGGTGGGCTCATTCTCTATTGAAAAAAAAAAGGTGCGATAATCTAATTTTCGTTTAGACGGAGTAAAGTTGGTCTCGGAAAAAAATAGTCCATTGTTTCAAACAGTCCCAACACACACACGTGTTATATAAAGGAAAAACGTGTACACGATATGTAGAATAAAAATGTGCACGTGATATGGTTAATCACATTAGATAGGTTAGGTGCACGACTAAGGAAACAAATAAAATAAAATAAAAACAAGTGTTTTATATGGTTACATACAAAGAAAATGTTTTTAGTGTTCCCTTCTTTTCATGTATATAAATGTTTCTCTTTATACCCCCCTAACTCTCTCCCAATAATCCCTAGATACCCCCTATCTCTTTCTAAATATCCATCCCTAAATCTCTCTACATACCTCCCTATATGTTTCTTTCTCTCCCTTACTCCATCCATGTCCCTACCACCCCACTCTCCACCTTCTCTTTATCTTATCTTTTATCCCTCCCTATAGCACTCTCTCCCTTCTTATCCCTTAATCACTAACCCTATGTGCCTTTATCCTCCCCCCCCCCCCCCCCCCCCCCCCCCCCTCTCTCTCTCTTACCTTGTATCCCTCCATCCCTCTCTCTTACCTTGTACACCTTGAATCACCATAGATGACCTCTCAAGTTGATAGTTTTGTTTTGAATGGGGATATGGGAACCATTAGGGATTTCTAAGTAATATGTATGTGTATTGGGACCTTAGACATAATAAGGGAGGAAACCTAGGACTTATCCCCTAGAATATGATTCTATCCATCTAGATCCAAGAATGATGTATTGAACAACCTCAGTATATCCTTCCATGGTTTCACTTACCTTGAAATGAGGATAAACATAGTTCCATTAGAACATTTTTAACACTAAGTACAGATATTAGGCCCCTTCACATGGGTAGGGAAAAACCATGAAAAAACACTTGGTACTTAGGCCTTAAAAGGAAGTTGTTAACCATTTAGGGCCAAAATTAATGGTTCTAACCACCACACATGACATTGAAAGTGAATCATTTGAATCTTAACTGGGATATGCAAGCCATCATAAATTGTTGAGCACTCGGTATGCATCTCAAGGCCATGGATATGGTCAGGGGAGGAAACTATGGCCTTAGTCCCTAACTAAATCTTCTAAGCATCTAGAGATAGGAAGGATTCCTTAAAAAACCACACATGGCATCTCATAGATATATTTGGACTATTAATATGGATGCCAGTAGAATTAGCTGGTTTTGAGCAGCAAGTATGGGATCTATGAGACATGATCAAGGGAATATGCTCATTTCTTAGGCCATAATGGAATATTTTAGGAACCCATGTTAATGAACAATTCCTTGAAGCACCACAAATGACCTACTCAAGGTATTCTTGGTCTCCAAGAAAATATGCACATGCCCTTAAGAGGTTTTGAGCATTAGATATGGGTATCAAGGCCTCAACATGGTCAATGGAGGAAATCCAAGACTCGATCCCTAAATAATATTTCTGGCATCTATGTATACACATGTTCCTTACTCACTATCCCTCTATTCCTTACTCACTGGCCCTCCCTGCCTTTATATTTCCATTTGTCACTATCTCTATGTGTATGTGTGTGTGTCTTTCCCCATTCTCTCTCACAACCTCTCTCTCTCTCTATATATATGTGTGTGTGTGTGTGTGTGTGTGTGTGTGTGTGTGTGTGTTCCCCTCACTCACTCCTCGTCTCTCAAAACCTCTCTCCACCTTATTTATACCTCCCTCACTATCCCTCCCTACATCACTCTCTCTCTGTTGCTCCTCCCTCCCCCCAGTCTCGTTGTTTCTCACACCTCTCCCCTCTCTCTCCCACACAATCTCTCTCTCTCTCTATATATATATATGTGTGTGTGTGTGTGTGTGTGTGTGTCTATCCCTCCCTCATCCCCCCTCTCTCATAACATATATCCACCTTCACTATACCTCCCTCCACCACTCTCTCTATCACTCACCCCTCCCCCCTCTCTCTCTATCGTTCACCCCCCCTTCTCTCTCTCTCTTTGTGTGTGTTTGTGTTCCCCCCCCCTTTATCTCTTTATATATCTGTGTGTGTGTCACTCCCTCACCCCTCTCTCTCATAGTCTATCTCCACCTTCTATATACCTCCCTCACTATCCCTCCCTCCATATCACTCTCTATATCATTCATCCCCATCCCTCTTTGTCGCTCACCCATCCCTCCCTCTCTCTCTCTCTCTCTCTCACACACACACACACACACACACACTATGTGTGTGTGTCTATTTCCCTCCCTCAATTCCCATATCTCATAATCTTTCTCCACCTTCTCTATACCTCCCTCACTATCCTTCCCTCCATCACTCTCTCTCTCTATTTCTCACCCATCCTCCTCTCCCTCTGTCGCTCACTCATCCCCCTCTCTCCCACATAATCTTTGTGTGTGTGTGTGTGTGTCCCCCCATCTCTCACAAAATTCCTTTGTCTCTCCCTCTCTCTCCACCTTCTATTTACCTCCCTCCTTTCTCCCTTAATTACCAGCCCTCTATGCCATTATCCCTCTCTCTTTCTCTATCTATATCAACTTGTATCCCTCCCTATCTCTTTTCACCCTCCCTCTCCATGTTTCTCTCTTTCACAACCTTCCTCTCTATCCATCTCTCAACCCTCCACCCTCTGTATTTAACACCATCTCTCTCTCTCTCTCTTTACATGTGTGAACCTGCCGCTTTCTCTCCTTGTGTCTGTCCCCCTGTCACCCCTCACACACACAAACCTTCTATAATTCTCTCAATATCTCTTTCCTTCACTCTAACTTCATCCCTCCCTCAACCCCCCTCCTCCCTCTCTACCTTATTCTCTCTCAGACTCTCTCCACATCATTCTCTCTCTCTCTCTCTCTCTCTCTCTCTCTCTCTCTCTCTCTCTCTCTATGTTTTCACCTTATCCCTTCTCCTCAACCCCCTACCTCATTATGACCCCTATTATCTGTTTTATCGCATCTCATTCCCATATCTTCAATTTCCCCCTCCTTTTCCTCTTTCCTCCAACACATCTTATTCCTCCTCTAATACTCCATATCCACCTTTCCATTCACCAATCCTCTCTCTCATCAAACCATCGCCCACTTCCTCCCCTCCACCTTATCCCTTTTCGTCACTCAAGTATTCTGTACTACTTCTAACCCTATACGTCTTCAACACCTCTTCTCCTCCTAATAATTCTCTCGATCCCGAAACCCCTTAACCCTTGTAACCCATAATTTCTCCATTCCATTCAACTTTCTCCACTTGAATTTACAACATCCTCTTAGGACCTTGACCATTCCCCACCCCCTCTTAACTATTAACTGTCCCCACTTGAACTTCCAACATCTTCCTAGGCCCTTGACCCTTCCCCACCCCCTCTCAACTATTAACCATCCCCACCTGAACTTCCAACATCCTCCTAGGCCCTTGACCCTTCCACACTCCCTCTAAACTATTATCCCTACATTTGATATACTACATACAGTACTTGTTTTTTATCTCTACAACACACGTGCATGTTTTGTAGTTATATAATGCGCTTGCGTTTTGTAGTTATATAACGCGATCGTTTTTTGTAGTTATAAAACGTGCTCGCGTTTTCCAATTCTACAAGGGAAGGAGATATAATTTGAATTTAAACATGCCAATTCACTTGGTCGCATGCCACCACTAGTCCTATGTGTATGGTTTAGAGTTTGCTCTGGTAATACCAAACCTGTGGTATGGTATATGATAAACCATAACTAATTGGGCATTTCTTCCATTTTCTAAAGAAGTCGTTGTTTACACACTTGTTACAGTATGCTACACACAATTATTTGTACAAAATCATATACATAAATAACATTTTTTTTGCAGATTCTAAACATGCAATTTTTATTAAAAAATATTATATTTTCCTATTTGTTTTCAATTTCTGTTATGTCCTAACTCCTTAACTCAAAATACATGTTGTTAGTGTTTTTCCCATAACCTTTTCAATTCTTAATTGTTTTAAAAATAAACTATATGGTGCACTAGAAGACACTGACCTCTACATTCTATAAAAAACCCATTTCATGAATATTTCATTAATACCTTCAAAGGATGCACCCACAAAAGACGTACCATTTTAGAGGAATGATCACTTAGATAATTATAAAAAAATTAAAAATTATTAATTTTATTTTCGAAAAATAGCATTGTACTAGTGCTATATGCTCTCTACATGCCTGCAAATTTTGTATCCCAAAAGCATCATTTAGGCCCTCAAAGGCTAGACCCACAAAAACATATACCTTATCATTTGCCTACGAAATAAAAAGTGACCATTGGGAAAAATGAAACTTGACATAGTTATAAAAATTTTCAATACATAAACCTTATATATTTGGAAACATGATTCAATTTCCTAAATTTAATCTTATTTACTCAAAGCAAGATATTTTGTGTAAGTATCTCAAAAATTACAATTAAGTTGAGGGATGCCTGATTTTTTAGTTTTCTATTGCATCTAACGTGCCAAAAGTGACCCTCATTAGCTTACACTGACCCTAATACTAATATATATTTGTAGTATTGTAATTTAAAGATTAGTGTATATGTGAGAGATACTGAGAGATATTGAAGAGGAAGTTGCACCAGATGTGTTGCAGGTTGTATTCCTTCATTTTGTTGGATGATATAATAAAATGTCTGGCAATTTTTGTGTGCACATAGCTCATCTTAGGTAAACCATGTTATAGTGGTGTTTCTCTTGTATTGTGTTTTATATTCGCATCCCATCATATTGTTATTGCTCTGTGATCCTGTTTTCTAACACATAGGCAAGCCTCATTGCTAAGGCCCATTTTATTCTTTGTTTACTCCCTATGTTTCACTTACGCGAGGTGTTGGATCTTTCTAATACAATCAACTATTGTTAGTTATAATGTGGCATAGGTGTCCTTATCTGCACAAGTATCCTTATCTAAAACTAGGACTCTTCCATTGTTATAAATGGAAGACATTTTCTTTTATTTGCATGAGAGATCAATACATTATTTTGGTTATGTTTCTTATGAGTCTCATTCATAATTCTAATTAATCTCCAATTTCTACACAAGTTAAAACCTAAGTTTTAAAACATTTGATATAATTAACTTGCCTTTGCCATTGCAACCAAAAACAATTCAAAACAACCAAGATATGAAATCCAAGGAAATCAAAACAACGTATACTAATTTCTACAATTTCTACACAAGTTAAAGCCTAAGTTTTAAAAGATTTGATATAATTAACTTGTCTTTGCCATTTCAACAAAAAACAATTCAAAACAACTAAGATATGAAGTCCAAGGACATCAAGACAATGTATACAAGACATCAAGAAGACTCTTTACGAGATGAAACAAACTCAAAGAGAATAATCCAACACACTTTACTGACATTGGATTAGTGATGGGTGCAACAGAAGTAAAAGTGAGCCCATTGGATTAGTGATGGGTGCAACAGAAGTAAAAGTGAGCCCACATTGTATACGAAAGATCATGATTGCATTTTTGTATGTTGAGGATTTTATTTTTACAGGAAATCTGTCCATAAAAATGCTTAAAACAACCCCGAAAAATAAATTCGCAGTAGTATTTGGAGCTTACGAGTTATTTTCATGGCATTAAAGGTATTCAATCCAATCTTGGTATTTTTTTTAATTAAAGTGTGCAGACGATGTGTTGAAACAATTCAAAGCAATGGATTGCAAACTAGCTCTAAGATGAATTACTTTAGGTACCAAACACAAAAAGGAAAACAAAGGTTCCAATGTTCACTAAACAGAATTTATAAAACTAGTTGGGAGCCTTAGGTGCCTCAATGTATGTTGTTCGTTTGATTTCAAGATTTATGGAGTACCAAAGAATTCATATGGGCAAGTTGGAAAAAGGATCTACAAAACTAGTTGGGGGCACTTCTGAGGTGCTTTAATGTATATTATTAGTTTGATTTCAAGATTTATGGAATACCAAAAATGACAAGTTGGCAAAAGAATTTGGAATCATGTAATTAAAATTATAAGATTTAGTTTATTTTATTCAAAAGATGATAATTTTAGCTTTCTTAGATACACTAACCATAATTTTGGAGTATCACAAATGATAGGAAGAGAACTTCCAGATCTGTTTTCTTTTGGGTGCATTTTACAAGTTTCATGAGGATCAAGAAGAACTGTATAATCACGATTTCATTCACTAAAGCTCATCATGATGACTCAACTACAGTTGTCATGATGAGTCAGCTACAATATTTAGTTAATACTCTAGTATAGCCTTGTGAAACACTGATTTTTACATCAGATTAACAAACATATTAATACCATGTATCATTTCATTAAGGAATTAGTAAACACCGTGTTATCTCCTCAAATAAATTAGACAATTTATTTCATGTAGTGATAGGAAGTCAAAAAACATTTTTGAAAATTTTAAGGCTCATTGTGAGAGCTTTGGGTATGTAATCAAGTCTGAAACACATTGGAATTTGTTTTTTTCAAGAAAATCAAAGCTCAGGTTCCGGTGGCTTAGGCAAACATTTCGATTGTTCATTAGCCACCGAAAAGCCTAACTTTCGGTAGCTTAAACATGAAATTCGGGGCTATTTTAGCCACTGAAATCACATGAAGGTTGAAGCGGTCAACACGTCCTTCATACACAGGAACCGTCAGGATGGAAGCGCTATCATCACCCATTAGCCACCAAAAAGACAAGACAGGTAGTGGATTATGATTTGTTAAGAGGTGTTTAAATTATTATTATGAGTTTGATATGATCTGTCCAATCCCAAATCCTCTTTACCCTACACATGTCCTACACATTGCGAATTCATCCCTACGTCATTATTGTAGCTCCAGTTCGCATGATCACGAGGCTCATCAGCTAATCATTACCTTTTCAAATCTCAATTTCCAAATGGATCCCTCAAAATCAAGACATTCCCTTGATTCATTCCTCATTCCTTGTGTTTTTTTTTGCTGGGCCAAACCTCCCAATTTCCGAGCTGTGTTGTCCTCCCCAAGTTTGAATTTTCAAATTACAGGTGCAAAGAAACAATTCAGAAAATGAAGAGAGGAGGACTTTCCCTAAGGAAAGAGCTTGGTGATATATGTTACCTGGAATCACACCCCGAGGTATGTCAATTGTTCAAAGACGTGGGTTGTTATAGGTTTTGTGAAAAAATCCAAGGATCTCATCAGCGAGTAGCAGAAACTTTAGCTCTCACATTTGATGGCAGAAACACAGTAATCGGCAAGGAATAATTTCAGGTGGATGAAGCTCTTATAGCTGAAGTGACAGAGCTTCCAAGGACTGGAGAAAATTGGTTTAAGACCAATATTACAAATAATGTTGAATTTAGATCCTACCTGAAACTTGAGCACAAAAGTATTGTATGGAAGAAGAACATTCCTACATCCTATCTCAAGGAGAAATGGTAGCACCTGTTGAAGTCAATTCTTGTCTACATAACCTGTGAGGGTAGATACAATAGGGTGATGATTTATCATTTTAAATTAATGAATCACTTCACATGTAGGAGCCCCTTAAATCTGCCTTTTTACCTCTACAAAAGCTTGACTAAGATGGCTCATCAAGTCAGAGGAAAGCCAACCAAAATTGTAGGTAGATTATCTCATCATGGCTTGATCAAGCTAATTGTTCCTCAGCTGCTGCAAAGGAGGAACATTGCCTCGGTGTACTTTATGTTCTGGAATGAATTTGAAATAGAGCTACAACCAGAGGATAAAAAGCGGTCTTCCATTCCCAGAAGTGGAAAGAGGAAGAGGAGAGCCATCTCTCCAATTGAAGTTGATCAAACCTCTCCATCTTCTAAGACTAAGAAGGCCAAAATGAATCTAGATTTCAGTAAGAAGAATCTTTTTCACAAGACAAGAATGTCCTCAGCCTGCCATACACTCATGTTGAGGATGAAGAAGAGCAAGGAGCTGACCTAGCAAATCAAGTTGCAATAGGGCATGATGATCTTCCCTTGCCTACACCAAAGGATGATCAAATTCAACAAGTTGTAGAGGCTTCATCTAGTAAGCCAAAGGAATCTAGATCTCAGAAGATCAACCAGCTGCTAAGGCAGGTGTATGAATTAGAAGTTCTTGAAAGGGAAATTAAAAGAAGCAATGAAAGATTAACTAAAATAAATACTGAATTATATGACTCTCTTCAAGAACTAAAAAATAAGTATACTAAGCTCGAAGAAAGAAATATCAGGTTGATGAAGGACAACACTAAGCTCTACAAAAAAATTAGGCTATCAAAATTGCAGACAAAGTATTCAAACCCTCAGTCTCAAGCACATAATAACTTGGAAACCCTAGCAAAGGTAGCCATGAATCTTTATGATCCAGAGGCAGCATGTGATTCTACTTCCATCCCACTCCCTATTCAAGTTGTAAAGACACCAGAAGAACATCATTGAAGCTTTAAAACATTAAGGTAAAACATGATTGTTGCAATTCTGATTAACTATTAAAACATGCTTTTCGATGGCTTAGGTGAACACTTCAACTGTTCATTAGCCATCAAAAACATAGCTTTTGGTAGCTAATAGGATTGAATTTTTCCTCTACTAGCCACTGAAAGTGTAGACATGGTAGAGAGATCTTATTTTTCCCAGATCCAAGACTCTCTCATCCAAATGTTTCGAGGATGATTTATAATGATAAAAAAAGACAAAAGGCATCAAGATTAGAGTTCTATTTCAGTTTTTGCCAGCAAAGATAGAGGAGATAAGGCTTCTTTCCTATTTTGGTAAAAGGTGACTTGTCTGCCAAATGACAATTTTGAATTCTCCTTCAGTTTCTATTGCAGCTGTCAAATATTTCGAAGATTAGGAAGATCTTTTGAGATATGGAGATTGACCATCAAATAGGATCTTTTCCTATCTTCTAGCAACTGTTTTTTACTGTCTATTTTTAGCGAATTCGATCCAGTTTTTCAGGATCCAGAATAATTTTGTAAAGCCTATAAAGCCTATGACTTCTGTAGAACAAAGGGCCGATTTGGAGTTTTAAACTACACTGCTGTTGTGATAAAGACACTTTCTATAATATATTCAATATGCAAGCTTCTTTCATTGTTATTTGTCATATCTTCTTTTACATTTCTATTCTATTCTTATGAGTGGAATTTTGTTCTTTATCTATGTTTACATCTTACCATCTGATTAGTGAGCAACGGATCATAAGTAATCATACTAGTTTTATTGGCCCATCATATATATATGGTTGTATGTATGTGTTTTGGTTAATAAAGTCAGTTTCTTCATCCATATTTATCTATTACCTATCTAACAGTAGCTCTTGAAGGCCTAGTTGTCTGAATGTACTTAAGAGTGCTTTGAGTATACCATTCAGTGAGTTAGATATTCATTTTGATCCAATATTACCCATCATTGAGTTAACCATTAAAAGAATAGTTAAGTTACCATGCATCTTCGAGTTACAACCTAGAAGAGTTTCGTGGAGTGTTAACACACCGGAGAAGTTCATTTGGAGTTTTACAGATGAGAAGACATAGTTGATATATTCAACTAGCATTGATCTATCTTGAAAGGGATCTACTCACTGCAAAGAGAGATCAAATATCAAATATCTCAAATTGCAAACCCTTTTTAGAGTGGAAATGTTGAAGAGATCAAATATCAAATATCTCAAATTGCAAACCCTTTTTAGAGTGGAAATGTTGAAGAAGCGTGTAATACAATGTTTATGATTTTAATTTATGTAATTTGTTTGGTTTTATATATATGCCATTCTAAATATTTTAAAACTAATTTAAGCCGACATGTTATTTTTTATAATATTTTATTATTTTTAAAAAAAAATGTGTTATCTTTAAGATGGACACAAAAAGAGTTACAGAATTCTTCTATTGAGCTGTAGAATGCACCTCTTCCTTTCAACTAATTATTATTAAAAAAGAATTGTAATTTTTAAGAACCAAGTTTGAGCATTTTTTATTTTTTTATTTTATTTTGAAAATATAGTAAAGGCTGTAATAACTAGCGGGGAAGAGTTAGAATAAACAATTATATTTTCTCACCCAAATGCTTGAAATTATTTATTGGTTGTTGGATTTTGAGTGGAAGCATGGGAGTAGCCTGTAGAACTAGAATGTGCGTTTAGGTGTAATGATCAGTAATATGCGTTTTGTGTGGTTGACGTTCTTTTTTATCAATGAAGGAAAATAGGGTCAACATGGTATTTCTGAAACTGTTTATGTGAGTGCTGAAGCATCTTTGCCTATTGACATGTAGATGATGTAGCATCCCTGATCCCCTGCCCACTCTTGTACATGATACATGAGTGGCATGGTAGGATCCACACTGTATCAACACTTAGCATTATTCATAACTACGTTGACCTGCAACTATCATATAAATAGCCTATTATTATGTAATAATCTGAGGCGTGAAACAATTTGGATATCAAGAATCTTTCTATTTGATATGATATGGCGTCACTTGCATGAAAACAATTCAAGGATAAGAACGCCCATTTAATATTTAGCGCAGAGAATTTCAGATAGGCTCCGATTTCTACTAGGTTCTACTTATAAGTGAAATGTTGTCTGGGAGCTTATGCCCTCTAGAAAATATCCTTTGAGTTTGCCAGATTTTCGTTAATGTTCAAGAACTCACATATATCTTTACAACTAATTCTTCTCATACTGTTCTATGAATGGATGTCTTGGGGAGCGAACGATTTGTCAGAAATCCCTCGCTTCAATTATTATCAGATATCGAAGCTAAAGATGATGATGAAGAAGAAGTGGGAAAAGCCATCGAGGAGGATTACTGTTCCCCAGATTTGAATGAGAAGGAGATTATAAGCTGCAGGCTAAATGAGGAGGCTCAAGATAAAATCGACCAATTGACGGGTATATTCAGGAGCTGTGTGAAGAATACCATAAATGGTGAAACTGAGGATTTGCATGATGGAACCCCTCGTCTGGCGAAGGGTCTAAAATTAGAGATAACGATGACTATAGTGCACCAGTACAGCTCCATGTCTTCTAGTTACAGTTCCAGCCATGGGCCATCCTCTGAGGGGATAACAGTGAATGTAGTGCAGCAGCACAGCTCAACCTCTTCTAACAGTTCTAGTCACCGCTCATGCTGTGAGGGGAGAAAATCTTTAATTTTGGAGCCCACGAATTCCCCTTTTGAATCTTGTGGAAAAACTGTTTCTTCAAAGGAGATTGAAACTCCGCAAAATGATGTTGGACATGATGAGTCAAAGTTGCCTCTTCCTCCTCGCCTGAGGGAAGCTACTTACAGAAATCCACTCTGTCTGAGCCATGTACGCAAGGATTGGACTGAGTTGCCACCACCAAGCACTTTGGAACAACTTTTCAGTCCCAAAGAATCGCCGGGGCGAAGTAGCGTGCAGTCGCCACTCTCTAAAATGGTGAAAAAACAGAAGGAGATTTCGGTAACATTTATTCTTTGTGCAACAAAAGCCATTGCTTATTCATGAGGAGATTTTGTTGACTAGATTTTAGTCTTTTGATTTCTATAATTCTAAAACACGTCATTGTTTCCGATGGATTTCAGGTCAAGTTATGGAGGAGCAGTCTAGATTTGATACACAAGCATGGAAAACTTGAGGTCCAGTTATATTTGTTTCCTTCCTGTTGTCTTTCGTAATAACTACTTTACTTACATTTTATCCCTCTTTTCCTCAGTTCCCAAGACATTCATGCTGGGTCCGGCTGCTCTGGGAGACCCAAATTAGAAACTTACATTTTGTCCATGTTTTCCTCAGTTTCCAAGGAATACATGCTGGAGTCTGGCTGCTCATGGAGAACCAAATTGCAGGTATGACATGGTGTTCAACTCTTTATCAGACTCATCACTATCAGTAACTTGTGATTTAGCCAGAGTTAGCCAGCATTTATTTCGGGGTTGTTTACTTTTTGGGCTTTTGTTATACAGAGCTGACGAACAATCTTATCTGGCTGGTTTTGAAAGTGCAATATCCATAGAGATAACACATGTTTTTAATCATTATTGTCTATTTAGTTGCTCCAACTTTCATCTATTTACTACTGGATTACTAGACCATGATCTTGGAACATGTCACTCCAGAGACATTTAAATACCAGCATAGATTCATCTAAAATGAGATCTACCAAGCATCTACAGCCATCAAATTTTTCAAAGTGCAAACCCTAATAGTATTTTATTATTTTTATAAAATTCACGTGTTTAGGATAAAGTTACACATTTTTTCTCTATTGAACTATAGAATGGGCTTCTTCATTGCAATTAACCATATTAGATACTTTAATTTAAAGACTTTTAGATACTAGCAATATTGGATAGGTTAAACTAACATAAGGTTAGACATATTAAACTAACCCTAAAATGAAAAAAGAAACGTACATTTATTTATTTATACAAATCCTTTTTTTACAATGATGCTTCATTTGGTGTTCATGGCTGTCAAAAACACTTTTGACCTTATTGTCCTAATCTTGGAATTTTGTTTAGGTCAGTCGAATGGGTACAATATGTACAACTTAAGCTGAGGTCAAAGTGGGTAAAGATCATGCAATGCCAGAGAAAAATTAGCGCCTCATTAAAAGGTTTAAGTCAAGGATAGTGGATTTGGTGTAGCAGTTGTGTTATATTTGGCCGGTGACAAGAAGTTGAAAGATGCCAGTGGATTTGTTAGTTGGTTGAGGTCTTGTATCAGAATTTCAAATACTTCTGACAATTAAGTTGGGGTTTCAGGACCATTGCATTTTGGATATCAAAGAGATTTTAAAGTATAAGATATAATATTTGTAGTTTAGTGGAAACTTTATAATAAGTACGTTGGATTTTGTTTTTAATTAATAGTTAATATATTTATGGTTTTGTTGAGTTTTTAGTATACATGTACGATTTTGATTTTATTTTTAATTAATAGTTATTTTATTTGTAGTTTGGATGATTAGTTTGTTAATTTTGTGGGTTTAACTATAGTTCCATTTTATTAATTGAATTGTAAATAGCGATTATTTTGAATGTGTGGTTTGCAAAATTGTGGCTAAAATCTAGCCTACATTTACATTATTAAAGACAACTTTGTTTTAATTTTAATATATTAATTTTAGTGCAGCTTTGTTTTAAGTTTAAAAGACTTTCAACAGCAAGTAAAAGGCCTTGCACAGTTGTCCAATAAAGATCCATACCTTGGCATATATATATATTAAAGTATTTGTTTTTTAGGTGATTATATGTACATGATACTTAAGGAGACTGTTATAGTAATGAAAAAAAATGAATTATTATTTTGATTTCTTTGTAACTTATAAGATTAGTGTTGGTTAAAGAAAATTTTAAGGATTGATAATTTTCAAAGTGTAGAAATTTTAGAAAGACTTACTAATTTTTAAATTTTAAATTATAAAATGATGGGTGATATTTTTTTAAAGGATCCAAATTTCTAAGAATTTTAATAGTTTCTAGATAATTTTGGCAATTGTCACACTAAAACAATGATCCCATAGAATTTGAGAAAATCAATTTAGAAAAAAAATGGAAATCGGTGAATCTTTTATTTGGAAAAAGAGGGTAAAAGGTTATCCCATGGGCTAAATATTGGGCTAATTTACTTGCATTGTACCTAAAATGAGAGGCCATGCTCTTTGAAAAACTATTTACGCTGAAATTGATGAATTGATTGAAGTATGCAAGGATAAATTCTAATAAACTTCCACTAGACATTATCCTATCTCTGGTTTTAATTATAACTCGGACTTATACTAGTTTTAAAATAGATGAAAACTTTTAAAAAGTTTGAATGAAAACATAACATGAAAATTCTGGGCCCCAAGCCTTGATTGAATAATCAAAGAACATATTAGTAACATAATTAAGTCATTTATTCATAAAATCGATGATTATATAAGCTCAAATCCTACTTGGATTGATAAAACCCACAAATTTAAAACATGCAACAAAGATGTTGGGTTTTTAATATGTTAAATACACAAAGTCACAAGAGACCATATAATAAAATGTATTGAAAATCATTCACTTCATTTGGAAAATCAAGGAAACCCAGTATTCAAGTTTTTTGTAAGACAAGCACAATTGTTTTTGTCGCACCAAGGACTTGAAGAAGTCAAATTGTGATAATGAAATAAAAATTACTTCATGTTTTAAGAAAAAAATTGTGAAGGCGCACTTCCATAAAGAATCAAAGAAAATGTGATAGTGTTTTAAGAAACCCATGTCATCCTAGACTAGATAAGATGAATTTTATGTCATAACATTTCTACACTAGATTAGAAGAATTTTATGTGATAACATTTCTACACTAGATTAAAATAATTTTATGTGATAACATTTCTAGAGGTCTGTATGATGAGCATTGTAAACATGTTCAAGAGATGATGCAAGTTTCACTATATAAGGAATTTAAAGAAATACATCATGATGCAAAGATTTCATTTAGGATGTTTCATAAATTGAAACTATGACCTATATTAGGTCTAATAGAATCCAAAACACTTTTGATTATTAATACCATGTTAAATTACATCTCTATTATGAGACATTTATTAATTTTTGCAAGCATGTTAAATTACATCTTTATTATGAGACATTTATTAATTTTTGCAAAAGCAATTGGCAAGGGAATCCTCCTCCTCCCACAATGTTCCCCTCCTCCTCCCACAATGCATGATTTTATTTCATTGATACTATGTAGAATGAATCTTGAAAATGTATTTTTTTAGTAAACTAGGTATAGGTGGAGGAAGGCATCTTCCATTAGAGTAAATCTCAACTCAAAATGGGCCTCCTACAAAAAATAATAAAATGATAGTTAAAATAATAAAATAGTATTTATTAATTTTGGAGGAAGAAAATAAAAAAGTACTTTTTTATTCGTATTTTCAACATTTATCCCTGTGTTTTTACTCAAATTTCGATCGGGAGAGCTCATTGGATGCGCAATTGAATTCTGCATCAAACGAGCTCTCCCAGTAGAAATTTGAGTAAAAAACAGGGAGATATGTTGAAAATATGAATAAAAGAAGTACTTTTTTTATGATACCTATCCCCCAAATTTATATTAAGAAATTGTTTAAGACCTATATGGTATTTCAAATTTAAAACAATTTCATTGGCTAAAACATTATGACATGGAATTTGAATTAGGGTTGAAAGGCCCATTTTGAGTTGAAATTTCCTGAATGTGGTAATATATCATTGTTCCATATGAATTTTCCTATGGATATTGCACACCCTATATTTTTCAGATATCATGGTCACATCGAGGTGATATGAGTATGCTACTATGAACCCATACTTTTATTTGGGTGTGGCCTCTAAGAAAATTGACTTTCTTGAGGACAATATGCTTATTTCAAAGTTCATGGAAATGTTTCAAAACCAATTTTTATATATAGCAAACACTACTATAGGTTTACATGGAATTTTTTTTAAATTTTGATGATATCATGAGGTACATTCAATCTAGAAACATTCTTTTCAATGGTATACCTTGTTGAGAATTATGCATTTCATCCCCAGAAAGAGATATAAAGCGAGTGGTATCATTTTAGGTGAGTGTAAGCTAATGATGATCTATGATGACATGTTAGTGGCAATGCAAACCTGTAAAAACAACCATTAGAGGAAATTTCAACTCAAAATGGGCCTCCTAAGGAAAATTAATAAAATAATAGTTAAAATAATAAAATAATATTTATTAATTTTGGAGGAAGAAAAGAAAAAACTACTTTTTTGGTCGTATTTTCGACATATTTCCTTGTGTTTTTACTAATTTCGATTGCGAGAGCTTGTTGGATGCGGAATTTAATTAAATTCCGCATCCAATGAGTACCCACTTGGCATACTTTTGACGGTTCCCGCTACCCCAAAAAGGAGAAATACCTAAAAAAAATGTGATGATGATGTCATCATCACGTTTTTTAAGGTATTTCTTGTTTTTGGGGTAGCGGATCCTGTCAAAAGTATGCTGAGTGGGTACTCGTTGGATGTGGAATTTAATTCCACATCCAACGAGCTCTCCCGATTGAAATTTGAGTAAAAACACAGGGAGATATGTCGAAAATACGAACAAAAAAGTAGTTTTTTTTTATGATACCTATCCCCAAATTTATATTAAAAAATTGTTTAAGAGGTGCTCCCTTTTTTAATTTTAAATCATTTTGATTGGCTAATACATGATGACATGGAATTTGTATTATTTTTGGAAGGCCCATTTTAAATTGAAACTATTAACTTGGAGGGATAATTCCAAGAATGAATTTGAATATGTTGTACAATGATGAAATGTTGAAAGATGAATTAGATTTTAGAATATATAAATTTTATTGATAGAAATTGTTTATAACTAGTTGAAACTCTAGTTTTCCTACCATTCATATTATTTATGCAAAATATAATACATATGTTTTTCTTAGTGCTACCTTTGAGTACCTAAACGATGGAATTTGACTATAGATTTTTTTCTATAATTATAGGGAGCACATTGATTTTGTGCATAATTATTTTTTCAATTTTTATAATCTTAATTTTATACATATTTTTAATTATGAAAGTCATTATATCCTTGAAATTACAAGTATTTCCATTAGTTCTATGTAAAAGGGTCTTAACATTATGAAACATATATATATATATTTATTGTAGGTCTCAGTCTATGCTGGTGCACCATATATTTTTTCTTAACTTGTTAAGGAAAAAAAGTTATAGTAGAAATAAAAGAGGTGTTAAATTTCATGAAGCATAGATCTACAAGCCTGAATGAAAGCTATCTGAAAAGAAGGATGCAATGGAATTGACAAATCAATGTAAACTGAAAAACATATTCATGGCATAAATTTCACATAAATCATACAAGTATTGCACAGATTATCATTACATCAAATTTCATTAACATGTCAGTATACAATAGTCATGCAATAAGGAGAATTTGAATACTATGGATAAGATTCAAATTCACCAACTCAAACTGAATGATTAGCTTTCTCAGTGTGGAAATAATCACAGCTGGATCTCACTAGTTTAACTCTAGATAACTAATTCAGTTCACAATCAGTTAACTTATGAGTTAGGTGGACAGAAGGTACCACACTCCCTTAAATCATGCAAGTTGGCACTAGGGTGATTGGAAGTGAAATAACTAGTGGTAATCAGAGCATAACTAAACATGAATGACTACCTAACACATACAATTGAAGGTCATTGTTGGTGGCACTTAGAGAGGGTTCCTAAAATTTATGGATTGACACCACTAGCATCAATGGCACAAAAAATCCCATTGGTACCAAATCTCAAAAGTGTATATGATTCTTGGGCATGTCCCCCTTACTCTAGTAAAGTGAAAATGGCCTCTTAAGCTAGGAAAACTGATCAGATATACTATCTGGATAAAGCGAGGTTAATTAATCCTGACAATCCCCATTAATCCTAACTTCAGACAACTTGAGCTCTGACAAGTAGGACAAAATTCACCCATATAATCTAAATGAAATAAAATATTTCTTAATAAACAAGGAAAATGGGAAAAACCTAATGGGACCCCCCCCCCCCCCCCCCCTCAAAATAACCAGGAAATTAGGAACAATGAATCAAGCCTTTACACTAAGAAGAGATCTGAGGTAAAAACATCTCTTTTCATTGAAGGGCTTAGTAAAAATATCTGCAATCTGCTCCTCTATATGTAGAAGTGTAGTGTGATAGTATTTTCATGCACTGGTTCCTGAATTTAATGCATGTGTACTTGAATATGATTTGTTCGTTGCTTCTAAACTAGATGACTGAATATATTTATGGTACTCTGGTTGTCACAATAGATGTCTACTAAAGGTGAAATGTGAATCCAAAACTCTATCAAGATTCCATGCAACCAAAATGCCAAATAAATGCATTCATAGCCCCCCCACACTTTGCTTCTGTTGAATAGAGTCAAGCAGATGCTTGCTTCTTGCTAGAGCAACAAATTGGACTAGATCCCAATATAAACAAAAAAATTGAAGTAGATTTCCTATCATTCCCAGCTCCATCCCAGTACGAATTAGTGTATCTAGTGAGATCTTATTGTGAATCAACTGTATAATGGATCCCATAGTCTCTAGTACCCTACACATAGTGCAAGATGTGCTTTGTTTCCTTCCAGCGTAGCTCATGTGGCTCCTGCATGTATATGGAAGCAACACTCACAACATAGGATATATCTAACCTTGAATTTGTGATGTATTGTAGACTCTTAATGAGATGTCTGAAAAGAGTCCTTTCAACCAATGGTGTAGAACCACCTTCTTCTAGCTTGATTCGAGATAGGGAGGGAAAAGGTGATGCTTTACAGTCTTCCATGTGGAATATTTCAAGAAAATATGATGAATATCTAGACTATGAAATCATGATTCTCAAAGTCTTTTGGCTTACTTCGAGACCAATGAATTATTTCAATGACCCTATATCTGTCATAGTGAAAGCTTAACTCAAATATGACTTGATGCTTCTCAATACAATAGTAGAGATGCTAGAAATGAGCAAGTCATCCACATATAGGACAATAAACAACAATGAGCCCCCTTTCTGCTGCATGTAGACATTATAGTCGGATATGAATCTCTCAAATTTATGTGACATGAGAAAGGAATCAATCTTGGAATACCATGCCCTTGGGGATTCTGTGAGTGCATAGATATATTTCCTCAGTTTGCATACTAAGGATGAATATTCAATGTACCCCATAGACTATCTCATATAAATATCCTCTTTCAGGTCACCATGGAGAAAGGAACTATTCACATCCATGTGATGTACCTCCCACCTCTTTGAAGCTGCAATTGCCAAGACTAGTCTGATGGAGTCCATTCTTGCTACTGGAGTGAATGTCTCATTATGGTCCAATCCATGGACTTGTGAGTATCCTTTTTACACCAACCGATCCTTTTAATTGGTTGTGGTTTGATCAGATGCTAGATTGGTCTTATAGACAGATTTGCACTGAACTAACTTCCTCCTAGGAGGTGAGGTGACAAGCTCCCAGGTTTTGTTGTCCTGAAGTGAATAAAATTTCTTATCCATAGTTGCTTTCCATATTGGATCATGGAAATATTCTTTGAATGATTGAGGATCTGATACCATCATCATGAAACATCTCTCTGGGAGAAGTGGATCTGAATGGGAGAGTGAAACATGTTCATTATGATACTGTACCTCGTTCTTCTTCTATCATCTAGATCCCCAACAACATTCCTAACTTCTTTAATGAGATTTTGGGCCAATTTAGGCTTATGATTTGGAATAGGTGCTAGAAGTAAATCTAGATCTACCTGAGGTTTAATCTCAATATGAAGATCATGCTAATCTTATTCCTCATCTTCTGAATTTGAAACATTAGAAAATAAATATTTATTTGCAAATGGAAATGAAGGAGATTTTATACCTTCATTTGCTTCGAACGATAGCTGATATTGTACTGGATATGAGTATGGCAGAAAGTGTGAGAATGCATATGCTTTGGAGGCATGGATTGCAACACCCTTCTCTATAATATTCCTAGTTGAGATATCTAACATATCTACTGAGTCAGGACCAAATACTACTTTCTTTGGTGGGCCGGTATGTGTCATTTGATATACAGACAACATATTTGTTGCCATGGAGGGAACATAGTGCAAATTTTGGAACTCTCCATGCCTTAATTTAATGGAACCTCTCTCAAAAAATGGGATATGAGAATCATCTCCCATATGGATGCTAGGTCCTCTAGATATATCTAGAGAGGTGAAGGATTCCTTGGTAGCAACCATGTGGTTGGATGCTCTTGAATCAATCAGATAGACCTTTCAAGTCGTGGAACCTCTCATGTTCTTATGTCTAGTCTTCAGCTTCAGACTTATTTATGCCTTGATGAAGGGAAATGCTGTTTTGTTCAAGGAGTTTATACATCCATTTAGTGGTCTTCTTCATACACTGACTCTCTATATGAAAGCCTCTCATGTACTAGGATCGTATAGTTTTTTCAAATTTATTGTTCTTGTTATTCTTGGAACCTAATCCTCCATTAGAAGGGTTCTGCTTCTCCTTGGGATTCGAATCAAAATTTTTGTTCTCTTTACCTCTTTTCTTCCCTTTTTTCTTGCGCATTCCCAGAGTCTCCAGCTAAGAGGGTCTGATTCTTGGAGGCATTGAGCAGTCCCATCTGAGTTAGTTTGTCTTTTTCGTGGACTACTGACTTTGGAAATGCATCTAGAGATGGAATTTTCCAATTTGATATGGATATCCTTCCAGAGTGGAAAGTAGATACAAAGAATAAAAATTTTGAGCTAATATTACTCATAATAGAGATCTGACAACTTGCTCTTCCTTCCTCTCAATCCCACATTACTTGCATTGCAAGACTAGGGATTTGTATTTCGAGAAGAACTGCTAAATTGTCTCAAATTTGTTGGGATGGAGCACAATTATCTCATTCTCTAGAATATGGACTCTTAGCTCATCCTCTTTTCCAAACAAGGATTCAAGCTTGTCCTATTCTTCCTTTAGAGTTCCAAGTCCCTCAAGGTGGAACAATAACTCCCTAGAGATGTGGATGCACATGAAGTCGAAGAATTCATCAGATTATTCATAAACTTAGATTTCTCAACATACTACTAGGGTTATACTTCTATTTCCATTGTCATCCTATACAGGCCTTTGTTAAATAAGGCTATTTGCATATCCCCACTCCAATAAATGTAATTTAAGGGCGTAAGGATCCTGGGTGATAGAGCATCTGAATTATCCATTTCATTGATATGTTGATCAACAATTCTTCAAGAACTACAAAAGTACCTGCAAAATTCACTGCAATAAAAAATTCAATTCACAAAAATTTGTGAGTTAAAACCTATCCACTTCGACATGAACACTTTTTTTGAGTCCATCACTCCCAGAGAGACTTCTCTAGACAAAATACAGAGGGAGAAATGCAATGATTCCATGAATTATGTGGAAACTTGACTACTTTTGGTGCAATGATGGAGGTTTGTGAGGTTTGCTACTTGCCTGAACATAGGCTCTGATACCATGTTAAATTTCATGAACAGTAGATATATAATACTGAATGAAAGAGATATGAAAATACAGATGCAGTGGAATTGACAAATCAATGTAAATTGAACAATAGATTCATGGCATAAATTTCACATAAAGCGGACAAGTATTGCACAGATTGCCATTACAGCAATATTCATTAACATTTCAACAATACAACAGTCATACAATAAGGAGAATTCAAATACTACGGATAAGATTCAAATTCACCAACTCAAACTAACTAATTAGCTAAGTCTGTGTGGAAATAATCACAACTGGTGCCCATCAAATTTGTCCTACTATATGTCTATAAAAAAATTCAAAAAAATATGGGTACAAAGCTAATAGAATTATCTAAACCTCTTGTGTTTATGTCAAGGTGAAATTGCTAAGGGGGATATGGGTTTGAAAGGGTTTAAGTTGGAAAACATAAAATTTTGCAGTTTTTTGTCAAAAAACAGGGAAAAGGTGTATAACAACTTCGTGTTTGCATCCTTCTACAACTGAAAATATTTATGAACTTGTTATTAAGACTTTGAAGGAAATTGGTGGTATGGATGATTTAATGATTGCAAAAGGATGGGTATTTGTTGGATCAGATGGAGTATCAATCATTCAATTACAAAGGAATGGCCTTTGTGTAAAACTACAACTATTAGATCTATCGTGTATCATCAATATTCATTGTATGGCTCATAGGATGAATCTTGCACTTAAAATAGTAAGCAATTTTCCACTAGTTTCAAAAGTTGAAGAAATTGTATGTGAGACTCATGCATACTTTTGTCATATTCCTAAGCAATTTACAGAGTTTCAACAATTTGCGGACGGTCTTATAGATGGAAAAAATATTAAAAGATATTGATACAATATATATTTCATTGAATGGAACAACTCAAGGGCTATTTATTGAGTACCAATCATTGGTAGGGGTGATGCATGAACATTGCCTCAATGAGGAAAAATATCAATATCTTCTCTTTTGACTAACTGATGTAGAGACATTATTAACATTGGCTGGAATTATTCCTTTGCTTCATGAAATGAGTGTCATTGTGAAAATGGCTCAGAGTCATACAATGCATATTGTAGAGTACAAAAATGCAAGGAAACTATCATAAATTGCATTTAATAATTTGTATACAATGCCAGAGTCTTTTACAGTTCCAACGTTTAACGGTTGGACTACTCTCATTGATATAGAAAAGATTGAAAATTAATTGAAGTTTGATTAAAAAGGGAGACTATGTATGTCAATGCATGGGTGTATGGAAGTGCATGGGTATCTGGTTCCCTTTCATTATGTTAGTAAGATGGGACAACCCACTACATAATTCATCTATCAAGAGAACAATTCAATGATATTGTGATTTTAGTGAGACACAACTTGATGCAAACTACACAATCACTATCATCAGAGATAAGAGAATGTTTTCTTCGAGATAAATTATTAGAGGACTGTTGTAATCTCACAGATCACATAAGGTTACCAATAATACACATAAAGAATCATATACACATAGAGAAACAACAGATAAGAATAGGTAAAGGAATAATAGATTATATTATCACATGAGGGTCCATACATATATCAAAACTGAGCCAAGTTCTTAACTAGCTCAAGAACCTATTATACATGATTTACAAAACATTTATGAGTAACTACTTATAGGTTTGGTCAATCAACACGACCTTTGGAGGCCAACCCAATCTCCCATTAGTCGGTTAACCCGACTAGTCAGCTCACCGACTAGCTCCTCCAACATCTCCCCCAAGAAAAAATCCTTTCTTCATCCCGAAGAAACAGGGAGGGTACTCAAAAATTCTTCTGAAATAGTTACTACATTTGCTTTGTCTTCATGGACTATGTAAATGAATGGACGTCCATTTCTGCACACATAATTCTACAATAGATTCTGCCTTAATGGCCAGTTGGTGTTGAAACTCTACCCAACTGCATAGAGCATTCTGGATATCGATGGTCAAGGTGGTGAGGCTTGATAGAGTCGACATCTTCTCTTGAATTGAATAGTATTTAATGTTTTCGAAGTCAGGTCCCAACGACTGATTTTTTTCATTTGCTGTATCTAACAATCTTCTCATCTGTGGGTGTTATACCTAAATCATGTCACCATCATGTGATAAGACCCTTAACTTCCATGTTTTCCCTTAATCCCAACACCTAGAGTGGAAACTTGCTCTGTTTGTCAATTCTACTTGAAAAAACCTAGCACCGCGCTTGCCCTGTGGCTGATGAGCGATACCTTGCTCAGCACCGCCTGTATCCTATTTTAGAGAAGTGGTGCCACCACCTATGGTCTTTGGTCTTAAATTAGTTCTCACCTAAACCACTCTGTCATAAGGGAACAAAAGCAGTACCTTGGGTAAAATGGGAAAAAGAGAAGTTTCTCGAGGATTCTAGAAATTGAGCCTCATGTCCTTCCGTATCCCTGTCATTATGGGTTAGTTTGAGCTTGAGATCCCCCTTGATATGATATTGGAGCCACCTCACCCACCATTCTCTCAACTATCCCTATCCATTGAGCCTTATAAATACAAGCTCATATCCATAGTTGAGGGAGAGAACTATAGAGGTATTGTTATGCTATTGGATTGACTACCTAGTCCAAATCATTGGAGAGCATAGAGAGAAAAGTTGGAGCTTATGGGGATGAAGTGTTTGTCTCATGGAGGGGCTTGTCGACACTAAGGAAACGGTTGTAAGCTTCTCCATACATTCTTAATGCAAAGCTGATTTCCGTCCCACATTACTGTTGTTTTGATTTCACATGTACATGTTGTTAAATTCCTTAGTCACTAGGATGGATAAGTAGATGATTTTTTGGTAGCTTTGATGTGCTTGTATGTTTGATATGTTTGCAGGTACACAGGTTCAAAATCAAAGCAGTATTCTAGGTGTCTACAACATTCAGGGAAGGTCTTCATCCTTTGTCGTTCACTCATTTGTTCTGGATTTGAACCATTAAGACCAGAGGAACAACTTTTGTCCGCAGAAGGTGAAATATTCCTGATAACAAATCTGGAGACTCCACTGGGGAGTGGTACAAATCTCATTTGATCTGATGTTCCTCAGTTCTTAAACTCTGGTCCGAATCCAGGCTCCATCTCCAACTCTATTCAGTCAAATCTACCATCTGACTTAGTGAATTTTGGTTTGAAACTTTCAGATCTGTTCATATCTAAACTATTTAAACTTTATATGCTCTCTTTTACTGTCAATCCATCAATTTTTTCCTTGATTTGATCAATCTCTAACTTGATTTTTGATTCTCCTTATGTTTTGGATCTATTCAGGGAACCACACATGTGCTATTGGCAACAAGCTGTGTCAACACCTGAACTCTGTTAGCCATAAGCGGTGCCACCGCCTGAGTCCCATTATCCAGAAGCGGTGCTCATCTAGAACTACTCTGTCAAGACCCCTCCAGCGCGGTGCCAAGTAGGCCTTGTTCTAGAACTAGTTTTTCATCATTTTTTGCAAAAAATTGAGATTGTTTGCTTTCAGCCCTGGAATGTCAGGCTTGTGTGTTAGAATTTGAATGCTCATGGTTGGAAAATCTGTGGTAAAATATTGGTTTGATTGAAGAATTCAGAAGCTAGACTAGGCTTGTTGATTATTCATTTTCTTCCATGCTTGTTGGTTATGACTGTGAAAGGAATTTTTTGAAAGCTTAGGTTTTAGTGAGTTCTCTTTTCATTTCTTTTATATAGACTAAAAGAAAAACCATTTGATTAGCATCTTGATTTAATTTTTTGTTTCCATAGAGGACTTCTTTTTGCTTGTAAAAAAGAATTTTTTTTGATTGAGATTAGGTCATTATCATTATTGAGCATAAGGCATTGGATCTCTGATTAGCCTCACAAGCTTTCAGGTTCTTGGTGTTCTTTTGTCTCTCTTGCATTAGTACTATCTCACCAAAAGAAAAAAATAGTGTAGTTTTAAGTTAAATATATCTATGTTTTAAGAAAAATTGAAAAATAGAGTGCATATGCATGTAGAGTGCTTGTTGTTTTTCTTTTAGGAAAAGAGACTCTTCCCCTTTTGATTGCTTTCAGAAAAGAAAAATGAGTTTGGGATGTGTTGTGTGTCTTTTATTTTGATTTTTTCAAAATAGTTGTTTGGGAATTTTGGTTTTTAAAATGAAAAGAAAATACTCTCTTTCCATCCTGTAGGTAGGCATACCATGAACTGTAAAGTGAAATATTTGCATCTACATTCTGCATGGTTTTACTTTTTCTGTCAAAATTCCATGCATTCACCTAACCGCCCACTTTAAAATTAACGGTAGTTATAGGTTAAAATTTACATAGAAATTTGAGTGATAGGCTAGAGACGTGTTCAAGTGTCGTTAAGCAGAGGAGCTATCGTTACTCATCTGTGTTACATCCTGGGACTCATGTGGTTCTTTCATGTACCATTGGTATATCGAACGACCATTCACGTACCCTTGAGGTATATAGAAAGGTACTTCACGTACTCTATTGTATATAGAAAGGCCCCTTGTGAATGGTTATGCATTAGACAACACTACTATTGATTTGAGCTCCCACGTACCTTGTGTATATCGG
Organism: Pseudotsuga menziesii; assembly: GCA_001517045.1. Lineage (NCBI taxonomy): Eukaryota > Viridiplantae > Streptophyta > Pinopsida > Pinales > Pinaceae > Pseudotsuga > Pseudotsuga menziesii. The sequence continues at coordinate 161,186 of LPNX010258598.1, forward strand.
GAGACCCCACTAGGATACCTTATCTATCTGAGAAAAGCCATTTGGTTGTATTTCTTGGAGCCATACACCGAAAACAACATTCAGGGAGATTACTATGCCCATACCCTTGAGGTATATCGTGACTGGCACCTTCTTGACAATCTTGTTGAGAGACCTGAATATGTGAACTCCTCCTGTCATTTAAGTTTGCTTATTTGGCCTATAGCTTGAGTAGGGAAATTTTTGGTGTGTTTTCTAGTTTTGAGACCCTAGGTTAGATAGGAACTGTACAAATTGGCTGAGCTAAGAAAGTCCAGGAGAGTATAGGGCTTTCCACCTAATTTTATTCATGTTTCATGAGAAAATCCTATGGAAGCTATCGACCAAGGAGCTGCTACCAACTCCCGAGTGGGAGAGAATTTGGTTGCAGAAAGAGGAGGTCCATATACTTCGCACTCACCTCCCTTGGTCCAACAACCTTCTCAGGGTAATAATTCATTCCATTCTCCCACAGGAGGTCATGTTGATGATACTGCTCGTCCAGATTATGGTCCCAATGCTCCATTTTGGGATACCTCTATAGGACAAGCCATTGCCTCATTTGGCACCCGTTTAAATTTTTTTGAAGAAGTTTCACCAAATGAAGAAAAACGTAGACAATACTAGGCATATATTCTCCGTGCATAAGAAATTGAAAAGAAAATAGATGACATATTGGGCACACCACCATCGCGTTCCACAGTTGCTCCTATGGTATATCGTTCACTTGCCGATTCTATGAGACCCATTGAACCGATTCTAGATCACACTGTGACTCCACATAATCCAGATCAAACTTCCAACCTGTTACGGAGAGAAATTCCTATGGCTTGGGGTACCACAATAGACAACTTGACTCCACAAATCAATCCTTTCCAATATGCAATAGAAATTAAATGTCTAACACTAAAGGATCAGACCTCGTACCTTATTTCAGACGGTTGAAGTAGATCCCCGTTGAGCTTTCCAATCTTCAGCTTGAATTGCTATATTACTTCCTCAACAACAAGTAAACAATACAAGCATTCTATATATCATGGTGTTATATCTATTCTAGCATATATAATCAATAATGTAAAAGCATTTGACATAATCCTAGGGATAAAATATTCATTCAAATACACATCATTGGACAGGAAAAGATATTTCTATTAATATAAATCAGAGATTACAAGATACAACCTTTGATAGCATGTCTGCGAACTGGAGAAACTGAATCCCCCACTTGGGCCTCCACCACTTCAATCCTCCATCTCTCGATAGCAAGCTCACAAGCAAAAGGAAATCTTGGGAAGAACACAAAAGTGCTCCAAGGGACAAAGGGATGCAGACTCAAGCATAAGTTCCGGCAAATATGGACTATAGTTTCGTTGCTCTCAATTCTCTCTTATGCCTTCAATGTACCAAGGGGTTCCTTATATAGCTTTTCAAAGGGGTAATCAAAATTCAAATCCGAGCGATCTCAAGGCATATGGAAGGCCAGGAGTCAAATGAGTCAGATCCATGTCAAGGAAAACTCCAAAAGGATTTGGAATATGCACACATCCCGATGTACCCGGTTATATGGGTCAAACCCGCGTATGTACGTGCTTATATGTTTAAAAGTCGCGTATAGCATTTTTCATGTGTTTTTATGGATGATCAAGGAAACATTAAAGGACAAAAAATGGTCCATAGGGGCTAAGGAGTCTGCCGCAGAACAGGGGAAGGCCTTACAAAGTGTGATTCACCTGGAGTGGTGAAATCCACTATAACAAATGCCCCCTAATGTATGAGATCAGAGGGGTTATACTATGGCCGAAATACATTATAAGTCCATCCCAGAAGTGGAGTGATGAAGGATCCCAAATGGAAGACCAGCCACCCAATCAGCATAGTACAATAATACAACTTTGCATATAACTACAAGTACATATAGCAGTCCCGGATACATAAGAGTACAATGGCCATGAATAGGCATGATAAATGATGTGACATATGTGGTCATAGCCACGTACAATATACATAGATCATAATCTCCATGATGAATATATACAAAGGACCATGATCTCCAAAATGGCTGAAGATGTATAATAGATCAAGATCTCCATAGTGGCTGGAAATGTCTGACATATATTGGAATCAAGTCACGAGAGCTGAAATCTCATGAACATTGGCATGATCAAGGAGGTAGCATATAAGAGATGCCGCCAATATAGAAAGTCTTCTACACAAACCGCTATGAGTACATGTCCTACTATGCGAATAGAGGTGTCGAGGTTGAACATAGTAGTCCATCGTCTGATTACCGGTCATTAATGTATACTGTTAACAGACGTGAGATCACCCACCAATGATGGAAATGGGAATCAAGGTACTAGAGTGCAAACTAACAAGTGTGAATAAATGTGTTGAGGTCAAACACTTGAGAGGATCCATCGATCAGGGGACATTGATGTATTCCCAAGAAACTGTCGATGGCGAGAGAACCTGCCACTGATGACTGCAAGTCTCAAGGCACTCAAAATGACTCTAGATTCCAATCCCAAAATAAATTATCTGAAGTCGATGGGATGAAATCTGCTAGAAGGAGGGCATTAAGGAATCCCCCACCATCCAACATGAGGTACTCAGCAAAGCTGTATAATGTGGAAGGAGTCGATCATAAGGTGCACGAACCAGTAACTGTACCGGGAATGGCTGACATGCAAAGTCAAGATAACTGGGGAATGGCTGACTCAAGTTTCAACTTCCTTCGAACAAGAGAATAACGGTGTATGGTGACTGAATGAAGGCAGCATATAATCGATATGCAAACTGGGACATGCCTATGACACAGGAGGCATCAACAGAGGCTCCATGGGGACTGGAAGCTTAACCAGTCGGTGGAGATAAACTTAGATAAACAAGTACAAATCCTAAATTCAAACTATAACCCAACCAATGGATGTGATATACAGTGCTTTGTTCGAAGGCGACACGACTCGACAGTTGCCAAAGATAACATCTTTCCTTGTCCGATTTTTGGTTTTTTGATTTTATTTGGACTTTTTCAGTTATTTGAAAAGCTTGAAAAAAGAATAAACTAGCTTTATAGTTACAAACTAGGAGGAGACGAGTGTCATAATGGAAAACAAACTAGTTCCAAGCAGTGGAACATACCTATGCTCAATGCAAGGATACATGTGTAGGATATCGACACTCGGGGGAAAATCCCCTCCCGATAAAAAGGGAAATCAAGCTATGAAGGATATAAAAAATGGCTCTGCATGGCTAGACATGAGACAAGCTTGGGCTATATGGTTGACATGCAATGTTAGGGGAGCCAACATAAAGCTCAATGAGGTAGGAAAATCTCATGATAATGCATTCACAACTTGACATGAGGGAGTCCTGAGGGAAATAGACCAGCATAAGATCAAGAGGGGTATGAGGTTCTTGCGAAATGTCATGGCAATACTATACAACGGACTCCCACGCCCTAAAGGAGAAAACATCAGCATGGGCACCAAATGCAAATAAGGTGCTAACTAGGGTACCTATGTAAGGTGAAGCTCTACTACTCACATCATGCCACGTCTAAAGCAGCAAGAAGGTTCCGTGGCATAATAGAGTGGGTTCGTACCTAAGGCCATGGTGATATGGTCAAAAGGTCATGCAAAATGAAAATGGTGGTGAAACCTAACCTATATTCCAGTTTATTCATGATACCTGAGATCAGCATGAACGGGTCAATCCAATGGCTAAAACGGCACTGAAAAAGGTCTTCTACATCACAAATTATGTAAAAAACGGTCCAAAATGGTTAGAAAATGTCGAAACTATAGGAAAGGGGGTAAAAAATTTCAAATATTTGAAAATTTTTCTATAAATAGTAAAACATATAAATCATTTGAAACTTTTACCCATTTGAGCTCTAATTTTCAATTGCAAATTCCAGGAGATCCAGCCGGCGAAATTCACGACCGTTTCTTCCAGGTATTTACTCATGATCTCCTCTTGCATTTTGATATAATTTTTATAGGTTTTCATGGTTAAATGAAGTTTTTAAGCCATCCCAAAGTGTACGCTATGGCCCACGCGGATATCAAGGTTTTTTCCATGTATAGGGCTGGCTATACATGGAAAATGGCCTAAAACCTGCGTACATACGCGGCTGTTTTCAAAACAGACGCGTATGAGGCCGCGCATGTGATTTTTCAATATACTAATGGATAATTTTGCAATTTATTTTGTAGGATGGTGCTAGAGTGGAGAGAGAATGAGCACGGTGAAGTAGAGGAAGTATTAAGGGCCGACTTAATGGCTCAACAAGCTTTACGTGCATGCGGACTCTACAAGTTTTGGTGTCTTGGTGGTTTGAGGGCCAAACCAAGACTGCTACAGATGTTGGTAGACTATTGGGATCCAGACTCGGAGTCCTTCCGTATTGATGGGATGTCCCTCACCATAGAGGTGGAGGACATATACTTTATCACTGGTCTTTCTAGATGAGGGGAGGTGGTGAACCTTTGTTCCCGAGGTGGGCCAGGGGGTGGCCTGACTATCGACGAGTACATAGCCGTGTACTGTTTTCCAGACACTGAGAAGGTGGGGAGTCAAGTCTCTACTAATGTTATACATGTGTTGGGCCTAAAGGCCATATTACTGATGCTAGGGAGGATAGCAGGCTTAGCATCACTCCACCAGGCCTCTTGGCCTCTGATGTTCTATGCAGTTGAGTGCATGAGACCCACAAATCTATGATTAGAGTATGACACTACTGAGAAACATGAAACACCAGCTCAGTGAGTGTAAGGTAGGCAAGGTATGGAACTTTGGGTTCATCAGTATCTTGAGCACATTTTTCTTCGAGCATGTTCCAGGATTGAGCCCTAGAGTGGACGTTTCTCTCCACGGGGTTTGAGATCTGGCCCAACGGCGTTGGGCAGATGCTATGCACAGACTGGGAGTTGTTAGGGTGGCTAACCCATATCCAGCTGACTTCTTTCCATGGTGGCGACGACAGATTGTTGCCATTGATGACTACCCCTATGCAGGGATAGATTTCCGAGGCGACTTGGACATTCCATTGCCACCAGGATCGGCATATGGCGATATAGGTAACGAATCTCGACCCTCACTCTTTTTAAAAGTTTTGAGTTATTTAATTTTTTTTTATTTTCTTGATTATGTGGAATCAAAAAGACATGTTTTTGCGCGACAACACATACTGACATCTACCATTTGTGTGTAGATGTGGGACCACGATGGCCATAGGGCTTCCCTCGTCATAGACATAGTGGAAGAGGAGATGACATCACGGGTGTGGATGTGGAGCGAATGCTCCAGAGCATTCATACCAACTTTGTGAGACTGACTCATAGAGTTCCCATGGCGCAAGTCAAGGACTTGCCTGAGGCCATGCAATGACAGGTGGTGGGTGTACCACACGCATGGGTACGTTTATTTCGACGACTAGCTAGAGTCATAGTGACGTTCCATGATCACAACCCTCCTCCTCCTCCACAAGATTAGACACCTGGGAGTGTATTCATTTTGTATGACCGTGTATTATATGATGGTGGCTTAAAAGACCCAATTTTGTATTATGACACTATGTATTACCACATTTTTGATGTATATAATTTTTTTTTATGGTGATCGATTTATTTATTTACATGTGTAAAAATTGTGTTTGTGATTAATTTATTATGAATGAAACAAATTCCAATCTAACACGTAGTTAGCATATGAGTCAGCAACTTGATTATTATTTCTTGGAATGTGTATATATGTTATACTATCAAATTGTCATTCTAACAATTTCACACGTAAGAACCTTCTCAATAACGTCGGATCTCTAACATGGTAAAAACCATTGAGCTGTGACACTACTAACTCCGAATCAAGATGTACCTCAAGAGATAGAATGCCATGCAAAATGGCATCCCGTAGAAGCTCAATAACGGCACTATATTTAGCAACATTGTTGGAAGATGGCCGTAGACATACACCTCCTGAAGACAGTACCTGACCCATAGGAGTATAAATCACCCAAGTAGCTGAGGCTGAGTGTTGAGTGTGACGTCTTGCACCATCCACGAATCCAATGGAGGTGGAATATTCCATTGACATCTGCCAAAATAAATGGAAACTAATCACAAACCCGATCACGATAAGAAAAAGACCTAACTATGCAAAGCTGTACAATAATATACAACAAGCAGCCTTGGCTAAAGATCATGCATAGTATTTTTTGAGATAGAGCCCATTTCTAGGCTCCACCAAAGCTGTGCCTTCGTAATCTACTAACTCATAGGCACCCTTCTCTAACACACGCTTGACCACGTAAGGACCACACCACATAGGATTAAACTTCCCTACCCCCAAGTGTTCTTTCGGTTGATCCCACAAGAGGACCAAGTATCCTTCACTAAACACTCTTAGACAGACAGACTTATCGTACTGGGCCTTAACGCAATGCTTATTAACCTCTAGAGCCACCAAGGCATCCCAACACTGCTCATCAAGTTGCTCAAGGTGAACCAAACACTCCTCCAAAGGTGAAGTGTCTGGTAAGAGTTCCATAGCTAGCTTCAACGAAGGAATCTCGTATTCAACCGGAAATATCGACTCCACTCCATGTACAAGCTGATATGGAGAAAAACTAGTGGCAATCTTAACCGCAGTTTGATATGCCCACAAAGCAGGATATAATATAATGTGCCAATTCATCTTGCTTTGTGCGATGGTTCGTTGGAGAATGGATTTGAGTGATTTATTCACTGCCTCTACCTGTCCATTCACTTAGGGGTAGTAAGAAGATGAATGCTCTTGCTTATACCCTAACTTGGATGCCAACTCTTCCATCATACGGTTCTGAAAGTGTGAGCCATGGTCAGTGACAAGCTCTTTTGGAATCCTGAACAGAGTAATGATTTGGTTGAATACAAAGTGAGCGGCTGTCTCACCATCAGATTTTATTGTAGGCATATCCTCAGCCCATTTCGTGAAGTAATCAACAGCCACTATAATGTGATGGTGCCCCCCAGCCAAAGCTGGGTTGAAATCCATAAAATCGAGCCCCCACTTAGCGAAGGGACCGACGGTGATAATGGGATGTAACAGGGCAGGTTTCAAGCACATATTACGTGTGAACACCTGGCAAGGGTGGCACCTCTTGACTCCATCAACACAATCTTTAAAGATCGACGACCAGAAATAACCCGCTCTCAAAATATTTTGAGCTGTAGAAAGCCTAGATAAATGACCACCACACGCCCCTCCATGGAAATCATTCAGCACAACCTCAGCCTCATCATGAGTTAAACAACATCGTAAAATGGAATCTACCCCATGGTGGTACAAAGTATTGTCCACTACAAGGTAGTTCTTAGAGACGTGACGTAATCGTCGTCGTTCATTTCATGAGAGGTGAGTAGGGGTCCTCTGTGTTTGCAGATATACTATGATATCCCCATACCATGGGTCTAATGTTGAGATTAAGAAGATGTGTTCATCGACAAACTTATCTTCACAAACCAAATCCTCGGCCTCGCTCGGAAAATCCGATATAAGCTCTGCAAAAATTAAAGACTTCTTCGATTTTGATAAAACAAACTCGAGATTGAATTCTTGTAGAATGACAATCCATTTATTATACTTTCCCCCAATCATCCTTCATGTGAGGACGAACTGAAACGGATTGACATGGGCCACAACCAAGGTCTGGAGAAGGAGAATATAATGTCTCAAACGCTGAACCGCATGTACGGTAGCTAAAGCAAGCTTCTCGACATGAGAATAATGAATCTCTGCGTTAATAAGGTTTCGACTCAGATAATATATGACATGCTCTTGGAGCTCCTCATCCTCTTGAACCAAGACCATACCAATCGTCTCTAAGGACGCGGCCACATATAATAGAAAATCACGGCTATAATCTGGAGGACTAATCACTGGGGCTGATGCTAGGGCTCGCTTGAGTGCATCGAAGGACTCTTGGGCTCACTCATCCCATTCAAAGGGAGTATCCTTCTTCAAGAGACGCATGAAGCCTCTAGTCAAATTGGAAAAGTTGACAACAAATCTTCGTAAGAAGTTTTCCATGCCTTGCAAACACTGAAGATTATAAATATTCTTCAGGGGAGACAACTGATGTATTTCCTCAACCTTCAAAGGGTCGACTCTTATACCCTCCTTTGAAACGATGAACCCTAACAAACGACCTGACTTCACGCAAAAGATGCACTTATGAGGATTTAATCTAACTAAATAGTGCCGCCATATTTTGAATACCAATCTCAAGTGATAGGGATGATGCATTCTCATACAAGAATGAGCAGCGAGGTCATCCAAAAATACTTCAATAATAGACTTGAGATCGTGGAAGATCAAGGTCATCACCCACTGAAACGTAGCTCCGGCATTTTTAAGGCCAAAAGGCATTTTTTGATATGCAAACGTTCCCCAAGGACAAATAAATGCGGCCTTATGTTGGTCCTGAGGTTTAATCTGTATCTGATTATACCTGAAAAAGCCGTCCATGAAGGAGAACACCTCGCTACCCGCACACTCATCCAAAATCTAATCAATAAATGGTGTGGGGAAGTTATCCTTAGAACAGGAACGATTCAAATCGTGGAAATCAGTGCATATGCGGATCGCTCCCTGCTTCTTATCTACCGGAACGGGGTTTTAAACCCACTCCATCAAGGGAACGGGATAGATGAAACCGACTTTCAACAGCTTCTCTATCTCTGCCTTAATGGCGGGTGCTTTCCTAGGATTCATGGTGCGTAAACGTTGTCGAACAGGCTTATCGTTGGGGTAAGTCTCAATCTCATGTTCAACAATTTGAGGGTCAATACCTGGCATCTTGTCGTAAGACCAAGAAAAAATATCATGGAATTCCTTGAATAGCTCGGTATATTCCAGAATCTCAGCATGGGAACAATCCGCCCCAATATAGACATTCTCTATTGTGCCAGGATTGCAAGAAATGTCGATAGGAATCGTTGACGATATGTTCGCCATGTTTCCATCAGCCATTGGACCAGGAGAGCTTAATGGAACCACAGGACTACCAAATTTTTGACTAAGAATATCCCTATAATCCTCATGCTCCAAATGGTCAAGCTCTAGAAGAAAGTACGATCTATGATGAAGTTCCTCCCATGGTGGCTCAACTCCCAACATAGCGTCGATAATCGCTTCATCTGAAGGGAAAACCATATCAAGTTAGTCGTGAGCATGAGAAGACTGTACTGCCCATGCCGGTAGCACATAGGGGTCTTCCTCCTCTGTTCAAGAAGAGGAAGAACAAGGCTCTGCAACACTCTTGAGATTAGCTTGATAAGCTATCATAGCTATAGGCAACGACACGCTCGTCTTGACAAGCTCACTTGAAGTACTCGGTGTAGGAAGAATCCAAGGGTCTTCCATATGGGTTGTGCGAAAAGACACCGAGGTCGTAGATGTCAAAGCCTCATCGGAACAAGATCCTATCATGAGGATCAGTGCAGGACAACTAAAGCTTCCCATGAGGGATGGATACATGCCTACACCCACACTCCCAGTTGTCGTCTAAGAGTGCTCAACGATTGGGATCTAAGCTCCCGAAGATGCGGTAACAGATGAATTATTGAATGCCATTTGATCAATCATTACAATCTTCTCGTTATGTGGAAAGCATACAATGTGGAACAAGGAAGAAGCAACGGCTTGCATACTGTACATCCAGTTCCTACCCAACAAGAGATTATAGTCAAGGGGCGCATCAACCACCTCAACCTCTATCGCAATGGTCTTCCCCCCTAAAAGGACTTTAAGGAAAGGAAGGATTCCGTGCAGCCTAAAAAATATCCCATCGAAAGTAGTTTACATAGTTGCTTACTTATACAGCTTAGGAGAATCAAGACCCTTCCAACAGGCCAAAGACATCACAGAAGCAACAGTGCCATCATCAATCACAGTGCGTTTAATGGTCATACCAAGACATTCTACGTGCACCAAAAGAGACACATAGTAGGGCAAGCGAGGTTGATTTCCTATAGTTTCAAATTTGATCACAGAGGAAGAATCATCATCATTCACACCAAGGGAAGAAAGCAATGCCTTCCTTTGCGAAGGACAACTCTGAAGCACTTCCAATGCAGACATCGCACAAGGAGTATGGCCCAAATCCTCGACAACTGAATAATTCTAGGTGGCTTGGGAATTTGGATTATTCCCCAAATGCTTAAGAACTCCCTTAGGAATCAGAGGTGCAGCCTCAGGTTTATCCATAGTTTTCTCAATGCGCAAAGGGGATCCTGGTGGATCAGGCTCTTTTCCTGGGCTGGGTTGTGACGAACTATAGTCTTTCGCACGAGTCACAACCTTGGCAGCATAGACCATGTTAATGCACCCATGACCACTACCCTCTGGTGGATCATCATCACTAGACTGGTCATGGGACTTCGAGTTCATATTCTGGTTATGCGGTAAAGGGTTCGTTAGCACAGGTGGGCCTTGTGCTAATAATCTTGAAGCTTCATCAATCTGAGGGCACAAATAAGTGAGGTGATCGTCCTTACATAACTTGCAAGGGAAATTAACCTTACATTTATCTTGCTTGTCCCCCCTAGCATTTCTACCATTCTTGTCATTATTTTTAGCATTCGCATTCTTATTCCCACCCTTTCAATTATTATTTTTACCCTTCTTTCTATTTTGTCCGGGCTATTGGTTACCCTTCTGGTCCGACGATTGCACAGAAAGTACATTCATTGTTTGGGCGGGTTGAGACGAAGCCGTAGCTTGTCCTAAAGTAGATTGGTTGATTGAAAACTGACCAACTTGTTTTGCAACCAAATCCACAGGTTTCGCACTTGCACAACCCACAATACCATTGGCATGTGGTCCAGGTTTGACTTTGGGATCGAAACTGGAATGAGGAGCATTGGGAATAATCTCATACAACAAACTGGACTGAGCGTAGATCAATTCCAATTCCTGCACCCTAAAAATTGCTTGCTCCTCATTCTGCACTCCGGATGTGGAAACATCCTTCACTATATATGGAAATAACAACTTGAGGAACCACTCGAGAAGGAACTCCGCCGGTATAAAGGCTTTAATTAATTTCTTCTGTCTACGCCACTCAGATCATCTCCTGGTTTTCCTTCGAACTTAGGTATGTCCAAAGGAAGCTTGGTATGGACAGCCGGCCAAGCCGGGTCATGAGCCACAGGACCGTTCATAAGTCTCGATAAGTCAGGAAGATTAAGCGTCACAAGGAAAGCGAGCCTGGGATGATGAGGTCGATGGACCGCTCCCTGGTTCATATAGGGTTGAGTACCACCATGGCCTTGGCCATAGTGTCCTCCTCCTATCTAACCCGTATAGGGTGGCATGGTAGTACCATAGTATGGTGGACCTTGAGTAGTAGGAGCTACAAAGCCGTAATTAGGAGAGTAAGCAGGTTGTTGATACCCACCTCCATAAGGTGAAGAAACCTGTCCATACTGTGTCCCATAATAAGGTCCATAGGTCATTTCATGCGATGCCCCATGAGACACTCCGTAAGTAGGAAGGTAAGCTCCGAAAGTAGGGATATATGCTGCGGAAGTAGTAATTTGACCTCTAGAAGCATGAACATAGCCTCCCGAAGCAACTGGCGGTATGTAAACTTGAGACACAATCAGTCTAGTAACCGCAGTACAGACCTGACTCGTAGCCATGTTCCGACTCGAAGGACAGCGTGAATAAGGTGGGGGATGTACATTTGAAGAATTAGGGACCGAGGAAAAAGGAACCTGAGTAATAATATATGTATTACCACCTATCGTCACTTGTCTTGGATCTGGTATCCTAATCGGATCGATAACCCTAGACCTAGGAGGGAGATATGATGTAGCTTCCACCATTGGGACGAAAGGTGCAATGTGACTAGTGCTCCCAAACCTCTCTGCATGGTAAGGAATGAGAGTGCCCCTAGGCATAGTGTTAGGCTCAAAGTCGGATTCGACATGAAATGTCAAATCATGCATAGGAAAACCAACCATACCATAACTACCATAGCTAGTAGTGGCGGGTTCAAAATGAGTCTCGGCGTCCTCTGGCATGCCATACCAGTAACGCGCTAATGGGGAATCAGCCCTAGAGTGAGTAGATCTATCATGCATGGCTCCTATCTTAGAAAATATTGGACCTAACTCGGCTAAGTCGGGTGAAGGATCATAAGTAGGTGTAAATTCCCCATCGTCTACACGAATGGGAGGAGGTGGTTCAGGAATACCTTCTGAAAAATCCCCCATGGTGTGTGAATCAATGTGTGACATAGTCCGCCTGGACTGTCTAGGTCTCTCTCCCAAATGAGGAGGAGAAGTAGAAGGAGAAATTCCCGCTAAACGACGAGAACGGCGCAGAACCACACTCGAATCCACAATGACTCAAAAAATAGAAAAGACTCTATATTTACGTAAACCCTAGGACAACTATCATGCATAGAGCAATCACTAATAAAATCTAAAGCCAAATGCAAGCAAAGAATGGTTAGATAAGTGAGCTCCCGAATGAAGTAGGTATGTCTTGCCAAGGAGATGCTTGAGACTCCCATACACAACAAGCAGAGGTACGTAACCAATTATTGTGGCCCTCAGCTTCAATGCGTAAAGCGACTGTGATGTACGACCCCAACCTAGTTGGGACACCTACAGAATAACCTCTACAAGTACCCCCTCGATATCCTAGGTGAGGCCACTAAGGTCACCTCAATATAATCAATGCTCAAGTGGACAGTCATAGGCAGGATTGAACATATGGGCAGGGTAGCAAAGCCCGAAACTCTCGAAAGAGCCCCCAGATATGAATACAATCCTAGAAATATCTCCGGTGCTACTCAGTTATGACTAGGGGTCATCCCAATCAATAACTGCTCACACTGCCTCGTGCTTAACTCCCTTTTGAGAGGAGGATCCTGAGAACACTGGTTATACCAAGGATTTCACACACTCACCTGGACAGACACCTAGATGTTGTTGTTTAGTGATCTTGGAGAATTGAATTACAATGAACTATTCCAAGATCCTAAAGCCTAAGCTTGTTGGTGCACCCTAGAAAAGAAAAGAGTGTAATTCATTTTATTTAGCGTTTATTTTAGTTGGATTTATTACTCAAAAATAGGATATGGTCGTGCAACTAGTGGTGTTATGATGCAACAAGAAGTAAAATGCACACCTAACAATCAATGCAAATGCATTGTGTCCATGAAAACAGGGTATGCTACTACGTGAAATGCAGAATTTTCCTTCAAATGATGAATGCAACTTTTCCTATATGAAGTCCTAACTAGTACTCCAAAGCAAATCTAGATCTAGTGCAAGTACAATGCAAAGTGCAAAATGCAATGCATGATGATAAGCAAATGTTTTTGGAGTTTTTGAAAATAAAAGAGATACAAAAAGCAAAAGAATGATTCTACGACCCCTAGACTCTGCAAGCATATGAAAATAGCACTCAAGCAAAGCAATAAGGTGAAAGAACTCTAATCCACTAATCTCAAACAAAAATTTGAAAATGCCATGACAAGAACTTAAAAAAATAATTTTAGCCTAAAAAAAAATGTTTCTGGTTAGGAATAGAGGTCAAAACAGAGTTAGGCAGTGCCAAAGGAGACTCAACAAACATTAGAATTCACCCAGCAACCAATTATATTCCCCAAAAAGGAAAAATCAAGGGTATACGCGACTATTCGCAGTAAACCCGGGTGTATATGCGGAAATCACAGAGGAAACCGTGTGTATACGCGACTGTAAATCAAAAACCCACGTACGGGAAGAAAAGGTGCATAAAATCAAGGCAAACAAATAGGCTGAGACAAAATTCACACCAATCAGACTCTACCAGGCATACATGCCCCCAGACCCGACATAGAAACAAGAGAGAAAGAGAAATTCAAATACATGGAATGCCGAGAAAACAACCCCCAAAGGACAACTACTAGGAACTCCCCAGCGGAGTTTCCAATTCTGTTACGGAGAGAAATTCCTATGGCTTGGGGTACCACAACAGACAACTTGACTCTAGAAATCAATCCTTTCCAATATGCAATAGAAATTAAATGTCTAACACTAAAGGATCAGACCTCGTACCTTATTTCGGATGGTTGAAGTAGATCCCCGTTGAGCTTTCCAATCTTCAGCTTGAATTGCTATATTACTTCCTCAACAACAAGTAAACAATACAACATTCTATATATGATGGTGTTAGATCTATTTCAGCATATATAATCAATAATGTAAAAGCATTTGACATAATCCCATGGATAAAATATTCATTCAAATACACATCATTAGACAGGAAAAGATATTTCTATTAATATAAATCAGAGATTACAAGATACAACCACTGATGGCATGTCTGCGAACTGGAGAAACTGAATCCCCCACTTGGGCCTCCACCACTTCAATCCTCCATCTCTCGATAGCAAGCTCACAAGAAAAATGCAAGCTTGGGAAGAACACAAAAGTGCTCCAAGGGTCAAAGGGATGCAGACTCAAGCATAAGTTCCGGCAACAATGGACTATAGTTTCGTTTCTCTCAATTCTCTCTTATGCCTTCAATGTACCAAGGGGTTCCTTATATACCTTTTCAAAGGGGTAATGAAAGGTCGAATCCGAGTGATCTCAAGGCATATGGAAGGCTAGGAGTCAAATGAGTCAGATCCAGGTCAAGGAAAACTCCAAAAGGATTTGGAATATGCACACATCCCGATGTACGTGGTTATATGGGTCAAACCTGCGTATGTACACGCTTATATTTTTAAAATTCACATATATCATTTTTCATGTGTTTTTATGGATGATCAAGGAAACATCAAAGGACAAAAAGTGGTCCATAGGGGCTAAGGAGTCTGTAGTGGGATAGGGGAATGCCATACAAAGTGTGATTCACCTAGAGTGGTGAAATCCACTATAACACAACCCCACTACCTCCCATATTATGTTTGTTCCCACTCCTCCCGGGTCTTCCACACTTGGGGCTCAAGATTCAATTCCTGTTTCATCATTACCTTCTAGTTTCAGGGGTCAACCCCCAGCACAACCTACGTTATCTATCATTGATATTGTACCTAGTCATGGACAGACCTCTAGTATAGAGAAATCTACAGTTTATGTCCCTCCTACCCACATAAATGTGGTTAACCCCCCATCCAGTTTAGGTCATCCCTTGGGGGCACAACCTATAACCAATCAAACCTATTGGGGGTATGATTACATAGCAAATCAATTACCTGTAGGAAACATTAATTATCCACCAAACCCTACAAGAATTCCTTATGTTGCAATTCCATATCCTAGTATTACTTTCATGCCATGGGGGAAACCTAACTGGTCCTACATGCTAGCTATGGGGGGGATACCTATACATATTGCATGGGGTTTGGGAGGACCACCTCATGTAGGTCCTCCCCCTGGGGGCCTAATGGTCCTAGAGGGCCTAGTGGTTTTCCTCCTTATGGTACTAATGGTCCTGGTGGTCCTGGGGGGCCTGGTCGCTTCCCTCCTAATGGTCTCGGAGGGTCTAGTGGTCCTCCTCATTGTGGTTATGGAGGCTCTAGAGGTTTACCTCCCATGGGTCTCGGAGGGTCTGGTAGTCCTCCTCTTGGTGGTCCATGTGGTCCTGGTGGTCCCAATGGTCTTGGTGGTCCCAGAGGCCTTAGTGTTCCTCCTCCTAGAGGCCTTAGCGGTCTTAACGGTCCTGATCACAGAAATTATACCCCTGCGAGCAGATCTTCCGGTAGTTCTTCATCACAACAACCTATCTATCAGTTTACTTACGGTCCTACTAGTACTTATATGCAATATCAATATTACCAGTATGTGCAACCTAATCATCAGTTACCTTTCCTAGAAACCTTGGACTTTCCTGATTTGTCCAAGTTGATTAATGACCCCATTCGACATAACCCCTTGTGGCCTCCCATTCCTGTAAAGTTACCATCGGAAATTCCAAATTTCGGTGGGAAGTAGGGAGATGATCCAAAAAACCATGTCATGACATTCCATTTGTGGTGTTATTCAAACTCCCTTATGGATGATTTAGTTTGTTTAAGACTCTTTCAGTGAAATTTGATCGGTACAGTCGTGAAATGGTACATTGAACTTCCACAACATTCGTTTGTGGATTTTGGATCATTGGAAATTGTATTTCTTATGCACTTTCAGCTTCCTATCTTTTATGAAATAGGCACTGATCTCTTAACTTCTCTGCATCAGATTACCTCCACCCACATATCTGATCATATCCATGAGTGGAGAAGGCGGAGAAGACTTATAAATGCTCCTATCCCGGATCAGTTATTAGCTGATTGGTTTACTAAATATTTGTTGCGTCCGATTGCCTGAGATGTGGCTATGGGCGGTGCTGTTACTAAAGAGAAAGTCGTTAGTCGAGCCCAATATCTGGACTTGGTCTATTCCCAGTCCAGAAATTTGTATGACTTGATCCCTCAAACTCCTCACCCAAGCACTGATCCTACAAAGCCACTAGCAGAAGTCCCTGTTGATGGGAATGTTGGTTCAATCCAATCCCCATCAGTAGAAAAACCTGCCAAGCAACCCCAGACTGCCACCCCTACTCCTTCGACTCCCAAGGTTTCTACCAAGGTCAATTCTATTCAGAGTATTCAAACGCCCGACAACAATAAAAAGAAAGGTAAAGCTAAAAACCAAAAAACTGGAGACCAACAGGAGAATCCAAAACCAACCACCAATGATAATGATAAAGGGAAAAGAAAAGAAAAATATCCATGTCTGCTATGTGGAGGTGACCATTTTACAAAAGAGTGTCCTCATCAGGATGAAATCACTCAATTTTTAAATACTAATCCCACATCCGCAGTTCTCACGGATCCTTTTCCCTCTCAACAACAACTGATAGACCACATGTCTAATCAGGGAAACTCTAGTTCTTTAGAGGAAATTCGTATGATGTCCTCAGATACTATTACTTTGCAAACTTGAAGTCAGAGTTATGACAAACCCACGGATAAGAAAGAAGAAAATTCTTCTTCAGGAAAAGCCCCCTCTACTGGTTCTCTTGAATCCTCGTCTACTGTCCCCATAATCATCGAGAAACCTACTCTCAAGATGGTTTTGCATCAACCTAAGAGTACTCTTAGGAAGCTTGTTTTTAACCCTAATGCAAGAGCTGCTCAATTTTATAATGTAGTTGAAGATCTCGCTCAAGCACCATGTGCAATGTCTACCTTGGAAGTACTCCAAAGTTGTCCTACACAATGCAAAAACATGTTAACTGTGTTAGGAGCTTTAGACCTAGACAATACTAATTTGATTCATTTCAATGTCTAGAACTATAAGTCTAGACTACCTTAGAAACTCGCTTTCCAAATCATAACGAAAGTAGTTAGAAAGAAGGTCTTTAGAACTATCTTAGACGAAGGAGCTTAGCCTTTGGTTTTGTCCGTGTTTTGTTGGAAAGCTATTGGCTCTCCCAAGCTTGTAACATCACCTACGACTTTGAAATCCTTTGATGGATGAGGTTTCCAGCTCCATGGTCTCATACCATCCCTTTCAGTTGAGCTTGGGGGAAAAACTATTTCTATTCAAGTAGAAGTAGTAGATGCCCCATTAGATTACAACCTCCTTCTAGGAAGAAATTGGTTCTATGCCATGACTGTTGTCACTTCGACGATATTTCTAACTGTCCAATTTCCACATCTAGGGAGAATTGTCAGCATTGACCAGCTCGATTTCTGTACACCGAATGTTACTACCTCTACGGCTAATAACATCCCTATGTTAGGCCAGTCCCCTCCTCCTTACTAGTCGATTGGGGTAGGCATGTTGAAGGATTCGTCCCTTATGGGGATTTTTCCGTCCACTCCTCCTAACACAGACACAACGATAGTAAATATGATTTCGTCATTTGATTATGATCCAAAGGGCAAACAAATTGTTGAGTCCACCTCGTTGATTCCACATGAAGAAATGTACAATGCCATTCAAACCCTTTTCGATGACCACACTGATGAACTTCATCTGGTGGCTTCAGACCCTTACCACCTACCCTACTGGTTAGAACCCTCTCTTCCTATTCTGGATTATCTCTTTGAGACTTTTCCTTCTGATGAATCTAGTATTGAGATCATGAGTACGAATAAGCCTATCTGAGAGGATCACCTTCATAGATCCTCATTCCTCCCCAGCACCAGTTTGGTAGACCATGACTTTGCATCCCTATTTTCCATTGATATTGTCAACACACCTCAAAATCCTATATTGTTGCAAGACACATATTCTGAAGGAAACCTATGCAACATTACTCAAAAAAATCCAATTGACATATCAGCCAAGCCTAGTACCCTTGAGCATGTTCATGTTGGGCAGAATTGCTCGGCAGAATAATCTGAAGCATACAGGGCACTTTTCAAAGAATTCCACAATATTTTTGCCTGGTACTATGAATAAATTCTAGGGATAGACCCACACATTATGGTCCATGAAATAAAAACCTATCCCACTGCTAAACCTATCAGGAAAAAGCTAAGGAAAGTCCATCCATGGAAGGCTGCAGCTATTAAAGCTGAAATAGAGAAACTTCTCAAAGTTGTGTTTATTTATCCCATACCCCTGACAGAATGGGTATCAAACGTCGTCCCTATCAATAAAAAGCAGGGCACCATTAGAGTCTATATCGATTTTAGAGATTTGAACAAAGCTTGTCCCAAAGATAACTTTTGTACTCTGCATATCGACCAAATTATCGACAACTATGTTGGAAGTGTCATATTTTCATTTATGGATGGATTTTTGGGTTATAATCAGATTGAGATTTTACCCATCGATCAGCACAAGATGGCATTCATTTTCCCATGGGGAACCTTTGCATATAGGAAGTTACCATTTGGATTAAAAAACACTGGAGCCACTTTCCAGTCTGCTATGTCCTATGAGTTTCATGATATAAAACATATTGTTGAACCGTACCTTGATGACCTCCCTACTCATTCATAGTGATGGGAGGACCACCCTGGTCATCTTAGAGACATTTTCCTGCGATGCTGTCATTATAATATATGACTCAATCCTCATAAATGTGTTTTCTGCATTGAGATGGGACACCTGTTAGGTTTTGTGGTTTCTAAGGATGGAATCCAGATAGATCCATTGAAAAATTACCGCTATTTTAGCTCTACCAACCCCAACCAACCTTCTAGAACTCCAAAGTTTGCAAGGGAAGGAAAACTTTCTCTGTCGTTTCGTGTGCAATTTTGCAAAGAAAACACACGGTTATATGCATCTCTTTAATAAGGACACTCCGTTCTATTGGGATGACCAAACCCAATGAGCCTTTGATAATCTCAAACATGCTCTGACTCATTGACCTGTAATACACCCCACATATTATTCAAATAATTTTCTCTTATATAGCGGCTGCCTCCATTACTACCATCACTATGGTTTTGGTGTAGGAAAATCCCCATGGTCAGGAGCACATGCTCTACTATGCTAGTAACAATCTTATGGATTCTGAAACCCGATATTCACGCATGGATAAATTAGCATTGGCCACAGTCACTGCTGTTCAAAATTTTTGTCACTACATTTTGCTCCGCACAACCACCGTATCAATAGAATAGAACCCTATGTATTACATCCTGACTCGTCAGGTGCTTGGGGGAAAGTACTCCCGATGGATAGTCATACTATAAGAGTTTGATCTGGAATTTGCCAAAGCCACACCAAATAAATCCTTGGTCTTTGCCGAGCTCATGTGTGATCTTCCTTGTGCTTCGATGGAAACTGAGCCCAATGATTCATTTCTAGATGAATTCCTGTTCCTAATAAGCACTTACCCATGGTATGGAGATTTGCTCATTGATCTCCAAACACAAATATTTCAGCCAAATCTATCCCGTGTCGATCTCCACTATATCCCTCAGCACGCAAAATACTACCTCATCTTCAATGACACTTTGTATAGACATGGTATTGATTCCGTTCTCCGGCGATGCCTCACACATGAGGAAGATGAACAAGTGTTCAATGATTGCCACTCTGGAGCATGTGGCGGTCATTTATCTAGGATGGCTATAGCCCAGAAAATCCTTCGCACTGGGTATTCTAGCCTTCAGTCTTTAAAGATTTTCATGAGGCTGTCAAGAAATTCCCAACCTGTCAACATTTTTATCAAAAAAAGCGCACTCATCCTGCTCCGCTACACCCCGTCATTGTCGTTGGCCTGTTTGCCAAATGGGGGATTGATTATATGTATTATAAGCCTACCTCAGCCGAGGGGCATGGTTACATCATCGTGGCCATTGACTATTTTACAAAGTGGCCTGAGGCCATGCCTACATATGCGGAAGATGGTAAGACTGCTGCTCTCTTCTTGTTCAATCATGTGATAGCTAGATTTAGAGTCCAGCAGTCCATAGTTACTGATCACGGATCACATTTCTGTAATCAAATGATGGAGGAACTAAGTGCCAAGCTAGATTTTCGTCATGAAAACTCTACACCCTATTATCCGCAAGCTAATGGTCAGGTAGAGGCCATTAACATAGTTTTGAAAATGATGCTTCATTGGATGGTTGGAGACCATAAATCTAATTGGCACCATATCCTTTTTTCTGCTCTTTGGGCTTACAGGACTTCGGTGAAAACAACTACTATTTTCACACCTTTCCGGCTTGTTTATGGACTCGAAGCTGTCTTGCAAATTCAATGTCATATTCCATCCTTGAAACTTGCCATCGAACTTCTCCCAGACACTTCTGCAGAGGAAGAGAGATTTTTATACTTGAACAACCTTGACGAAACTAGGAGAGATGTTTCCTTCACTAATGAGGCACACAAGAAACAAGTCAAGGCACAATATGACAAGTTTTCCCAACCTTCTTCCTTTAACAAGGGTGACCTTGTTTTGACTTAATATCATAGATATGACAAACTAGGGAAAGGAAAGTTCGAATCCATGTGGTACGGTCCTTTCATTATTTCTAAAGTTTTAGAGAAAGGGGCCTATGAGCTCATAGACTATGATGGAATCCCTTTAGGACAACCTCGCAATGGTTTGTACCTGAAGAGGTACTATGCCTAGATATATCTTGGATAGTATCTTGTATATATGTATATTACTTGACTTTCAATGTGCTTAAGTATTTTCAATATGGTTTTGAGTTTAGTGTCTGTATTTGTTTATACCATGTTTTGGTCATGCAGAGCAGATGGATTTCTATGACTTTACTGATGGTGCTTGCCACAACACCTTAAATCTTGTCTTAGCTTCTTGGGTTCTCTATTCCCCAACTTACGATTTGGTCAGTTCAGGAGCGGTTTGTATTGGTCCCGCTACCAACAATACCATCGAGTATCGAGCAGTCATAGGTATTTTGACTGAAGCTTCCTCCCAAGATGTTCACAACTTGGTAGTCTTTATGGACTCACAATTGGTGGTTTGTCATCTAAACCATGTTTATACCATTAGGAATCCTATGCTTCTCTGTCTCTTCCGGAGGGCACGCTTGTTAGAAAGGTCATTTGAAACTATCACCTGTAGGCATATCCCTAGGGAACATAATGTAGTTGCTGACTCATTGGCTAATTACATCCTAGATTAACATATTACCCATTCATGACATGAAAATAAAACTTGGTTCATTCTAAATAAACTATAAAAGACACATAAAACTCATGTAAAATACATTCACCATTTGAGACATATAAACACCAAGTAAGAAGTCTGTATATATATATATATATATATGAACATGTTTTACAAAAAATAGGTCACGAGACCTCTTCTGAAGCACATAGGATTTCAGGTAAAAAATCATCATACAAAAGTCCTGAAGCTATCTATCAGCTTTCAGTGAATACATCATTCACTCATTATCTAGTGATGCTCGTGGTAACACATCACTGCCTGGGATACTCTACGTAGCAGACTTCTAAAGCGACCCAGTACTCCCACTGTAGGCCTCTGATACCTCGATGGGAGGTCGTCAATAGAAGCATCAGGGATGTCTAGAGTCAACCTCTCCAGGTTATCCTCTAACTCCCCTGTCACATTGTCACCCTATGGCTCGCTTGTCTAATGGGGAGGCTCCCCTAGGTCATGCTGCTCCAACATCTGCATGAAAAAATTCAAGTCTCATTACTAAACATAAAAAATATAAAACATCAAAAATATAAAAACACTATTTCCATTTTAGGGTCTTTTGTTTCTTACCGATGTCGCCCCACTGTACACCAGGTGGGAGTGGTATGTCAGGGTCACCACTGAAGTTAGTGCCTGCATATGCATAATCCTCCACCATGAGGAGCTGATCTCTCAACCATTGAAAGAATGGGTCACCAAACTTTACTTTCCCCCTACCCACTCCAGTACAGGCCATAATCTGGACCCACCTCTACATGCGAGGGTCCTGTGCCCTCAACTCTGTAAATACCACCTGGGATCTCATATGTGGAACTTGCTCGAAGAAGAAGCAAGATAGAATGGAATCGAAACAAAATTGCTTCAGCTTCCCCTATCGACACTTGGTTAGCTGGTCCTTGAAAATCGGAAGTAGAGCTTTCACCTAGTTAAGGACTATAAGCACCATGGCCTCTATGGCATAGAGCATGTGCGCTCTAGACACCTAGTGTACTCCTTGGCTTCTTGCCACTCTCTTCATGGTAAACAACACTGTCCGTAGAGGGCCATCCACCACTGCTTTTATGGGAATTTTATTTCCCAATGTCCTGGGCCCAGGATTGCAGTGACAGTCTATCAACTCCTGAGTAGTAATGTCCCCCGCACAGGAACCAATCAATGAGATGGGAGCACCCCGTCTCTAAAGGCCAGTCAGGAAGTAGATTTCCTCTATTTCAACTGTCAATATATGGCCACCAACCTCAAAATATTGTTGCTTTGGATTCCACATCCGGAGTATATACTCTAGTAGTCGCTCATGCGATACCATACTGGGTGTGCGGAAGTACTTTAAGAGTTCACAGTCTCTTAATGCGGCTATGCAATCCACATTTTATTCGATGAATGCATCATCATTATCATATTGCCTCTCTTTCCATATGAACATTTTTTATCAAAAAGAACCTATCAAAAAATGATCACAAGACTTGTTAGAATCATTCTTAATCATCCAAATCAATAAAAATGAGCTAGTTTTTCTTGTGCAATGACTTTTATTTCTCCACGGTCAGCACCGCCTGTGTCCCATTGAGGATAGGTGGTGGCACCGCCTTTGCACTATGTTTTCAGTGCAGTTCTAGTGGGGTATCGCTTATCCTGCAAGGGATAAGAGCGGTGCTCACTTCCATTATTTTAGGGCTTTTGATATAAGCATAAAACACCATTAAAAATAAAAATTGAAGGCATAAAATGAAAGAGTAGGTTCTAGGCTATTACCTGGAACTGATGATGTGCAAATCCGACAGTGGATGCTCCCAATATCAACGACTGAAAATCATGCAAGAAAATGCTCCAAAGGTTCTCCACTATGGGTAAATAGTAAAATGTTTTGATTTTTTACTATTTACATGACTTTCGTATACATTTTAGGGTTTGACATACTATAGTTTTGTTTTAAAATCATTTATTACTCAAAATCTATCAGTCGTAATCCTTTAATGTCAGTTATTGCGACATTTAACACTTTTTTTGAGTCATTGCAGGATAGAATAGCAGTAGCAGTAAAGTTTTGGGAGTTCGTTTCTGACTTTTTCGTACTGCCATACAACGAAAAAAGTCTTTTGATCGTTTATTGTGACACTTTGGTCATGCTCTCAAAACTTAGCATCAAAGGTCTGAGTCCGTTTCTGATTCTTTTCAGGCTCGTAAAATCTCTCATCGTGAAAAGAGACCTAGTGGAGTTTTCTTTAAAATCTTTTTGGGCTCCTTAAATATGAAAATATTGTCGAGTGATCTTGTCTTCTTCATGCTCATTAAAGCATTTGAAGAGTCATTCATCTGATGGTAGGTTATCAATTTTTTGGTTCAAGTGAACTATTTCACAAAAAAGGACCCTATGGAGTCTTCTTCTGTGGTCGTTCAGACTCTCTAAACATGAATGATACCGAGTTTTCTTTCATTGGACTCGTTAAATTAAACATTGAGAGACCCTCTTTTGGGAATGAAACCCTCCTCTCTCTGGTTCGTAAAACATATGAGTTTGGACTTGTCTTCGGACGAGCTATAACGAGTGTTTGTTACCCTCTTTGAACTCATAAAACCGAAAAGAGGAACTCATCAATCATGAAAGGGAAAATGGGAAGGGGATCATTTTTCAAATAAATGGTAGTAGTTTGTCGTTACCTTTAAACATGGCACTTGGCTGCATATCATTTTAGTCAATTGGGTATTCAGCTGATCTCCATGATGATCCACTTTCGTGAGTCATATCACTCCTTTGAGTCTTTTAAAACAATGCATTGTCCACCATCGCACTATGTGTTTGTCTGGTCTAGTCATACTGCCAAGGCTCTTGTTGTGCCGCCCGATGTTCAAAGGGAAGTGTAAGAAGTTTTATCTCGACAGTCAAAACAGTCTCTGTGTCAGTAATTTTGAGTCATTATTATGGTTACTACATTCACATCATTCCAAAACTATGTTTTGAGTTTCGTGTCATCGATTTGGAACTCATCATAGCCCTCCTTCGACGAGCTATTCCCGTGGAGCTCATCATCTAGGAAATAGTCTTAGAAATAAAATTTAGTACCTTGAGATCTGTATGCCTCAATGACAGGTTCTCTCACTCTTGCCATAGGTTCACATCATTGACCTTTTATCGATAGAATTGACTGGGTGTTCGACATCAAGACATCTATTCACGCTCAGTAGATTGTACTAGGGTACCTTGGGAATCATTGACATCAATGGTGATCTCCCTCACACTTGTTAATGGTTCACATCACTGGCTAGTAATCAAGTGTTTTCTACCATGTTCGACTTCAGATCATTGTAATCACATGGATAGAATCGTACTTTGTGGAAGATGAGATGAAGACCCTAGGTATTTGTTTAGCTCTCATTGCTTTCCCTAGGTTGCGATGGAGTTTTGTATATCTAGCATGGATCTACGCTATATTCTAGTAGCCATGCTTGTTTATTCCTCTTATGGATCTACCTTGTATTGGTCTATAGTCATGAGTTGGTTACATTTGTCTATGAGTCAAAAGTATTGATGTACTATAGATGCCTACTTGACAACATTCTTCGATCGAGCTGACATTCTCACCTTGAAGCCTATAACTTGTTCTCTCAAATATCTTGGTTATCATATCCCTCTAAGTCTCATGATTTTGGGGGCATTCTGTTATACCTAAATCCTATCATCATCATGTTATAAGACCCTTAACTTCCATGTTTGCCCTTAATCCCAACACTTAGAGTGGAAACTTGCTCTGTTTGTCAATTCTACTTGAAAAAACCTAGCACCGCGCTTGCCCTGTGGTTGATGAGAGATACCTTGCTCAGCACCACCTGTATCTTGTTTTAGAGAAGTGATGCCACCGCCTATGGTATTTGGTCTTAAAGTGGTTCTCAACTAAACCACTCTGTCATAAGGGAACAAAAGCGGTACCTTGGGTAAAATGGGAAAAAGAGAAGTTTCTCAAGGAATCTAAAACTTGAGCCTCGTGTCCTCCCTTATCCTTGTCATTATGGGTTAATTTGAGCTTGAGATCCCCCCTGATAGGATCTTGGAGATACCTCACCCACCATTCTCTCAACTAGCCCTATCCATTGAGCCTTATAAATACAATCTCATATCCATAGTTGAGGGAGAGAACTATAGAGGTATTGTTATGCTGTTGGATTGACTACCTAGTCCAAATCATTGGAGAGCATAGAGAGCAAAGTTGGAGCTTATGGGGATGAAGTGATTGTCTCATGGAGGGGCTTGTCGACACTATGGCAACAGTTGTAAGCTTCTCCATACATTCTTAATGCAAATCTGATTTTCGTCCCACATTACTATTGTTTTGATTTCACATGTACATGTTGTTAGATAAGTAGATGATTTTCTGGTAGCTTTGATGTGCTTGTATGTTTGATATGTTTGGAGGTACACATGTTCACAATCGAAGTAGTATTCCAGGTGTCTACAACATTCATGGAAGGTCTTCATTCTTTATTGTTCACTCATTTGTTCTTGATTTGAACCATTTAGACCAGAGGAACAACTTCTGTTCGCAGAAGGTGCGATATTCCTGATAACAGTGGGCATATCTTGTCGAGTGTGCTGATGCTTGGAAGTGCCTAGGTCATCCACTGATGTGCTTGTTTTTATAAATTTTATAACCTTTTTGTCTCTAATATGATCTGGTCATGTATTTTTGTTCTGATGCAATCGTCTAGACCTTGTTTCTTTTCTAAATTCTGGATGTGCTCACTGGTTTATCGAGTCTGCTGGAATACTTGTCTGTAGTAGGTGTACCAGCTCCGTAGGACTTCTTTCATGGTGCAAAGGTTTATTGACAAGGTATTTTAATGCTTGATGATCTGTATAGAATATAAAGGGGTTCGCTAATAGGTAATGTCGATATTTTTGAAGAGAAAAGACCATACCTAATGCCTCCCTCTCTGTCGTGGAGTAGTTGCATTCAGATTTGTTTAATTTTCTACTAATTTATATGATTGGGTAATCCATGCCATTTTCACTAGGTTGTGTCAAGATTTTTCCTATTTCTAAGCCCGAGGCATCAATATGCACATGAAACTTTATCGACCAGTTCAAAAATCGAAGAATGGGTCCTTCGTCTAATTTTCTTTTTAATGTGTCGAAGGATGTATCACATTCTTTTGTCTAGTTAAACTCTTAATCTTCCATTAGCGGTTCTTCCAGAGGGTATGCCATATCAAAGTATTTCCAAATGAATTTTCTATAGTACCCTGTATGTCCTAACAATAATATGACCTGTTTTGGGTTCACTAATGGTTTTAAGTCAAGGATAATTTTTATCTTTGCAAAGTCGACTTTGATACCTTCTTTGCATATGATATGTCCTAGCAGAATACCAATAGGGGTTAAGAAGATACATTTATTTATATTGAGATATAACTGGATCTGTCGGCAATGTTCTAGCATAATCCTTAACCATTTACAGTGATCTTTTAACATAGAATATATTGTCCAGTCATCGAAGTATACTACCATTGTTTTGTAGATGTATTCTTGAAATGTTTTTACAACTATTCTTGAGAATACTGCAGGTGCACTTTTAATACCAAATGGCATGACTTTGTAGGAAAATGAACCAAATTCACATATGAAGGTTGTCTTTTTCTGATCTTCTTTGGCTATTGGCACCTGATTATATCCTGAGAACCCATCCGTAAATTAATAGCATTCATGTCCTGCGACTTCGTTTAGGATTTCATCAGCATATGGAGTCGAGAATGGATCTCTTAAGATAACCTTTTTTAATTCAAGAAAATAAACACAGATTCTTAGTTTTTTTGGGTCGTTTTTTTTTTTCGGTTGGACAACCATCGGGATTTCCCATTTCAATTGGTGGATGGGGTAAATTATTATGGCTATTAGCATATTGTCGATCTCCTTTTTTACTATTTCTTTATATTTATGAGCTAACTTATAATGTTTTTTCTTTATAGGTCGGTCATTAGGTTTGATTCTATATTCATCTCACCCATTTCTTCTACTAATCCTTTTAAGTCTGTGTAGTCATGTGCAAATACATCTTGAAATTATTTTAATAAGTCAACAATCTCTGTGGTTTGTTCTTCACTCCAATAATCACCAATTTCTTCCATTTTAGGTCTATTATTGTTAGAAATATCAATTTATTTAGTTTTTACTTTTGCATCCATCGATTCTGGTGCTTTACTCTCATTGATCTATCAGCTTCCTTCTTTGGATTATGAAAATGTTGCTAGAAAGTCTGCTGGCATCATTCAGTCGGTGTCATTTTTTTTAGTCGACTGAATTTTCAATATTGTTTTGATCGGTCTGATTATTTCCATGTGATCAATCTTCCATTAAAAACTCCTTCCATATGTGCATTCATTTTCTAATTGGAGTCTTGTTGAATGTGGTATTTTGTCGGATCGAATGTTATAGCATAATATATTTAATTGGCTTTTATTTTGTGTCAATTCATTACTAGTTAGTTGTATAAATGCTTTTATCTACTTTGTAGCTTCAACTAGATTTGTGTCTTTAGGTATAAAGCTAAAGTCCTTAATGAAATTCTCTCTAAGTTCATTCCATAATAAATTTGTGCCTCGTGATTCTTCAATTTTGTACCACTTGTTAGGTAGATCACCTAATGTCGAGGGAAACAGATGTGTCCATATGTGTTCGTCTTTGTAACTAAGTCTTCTCCACTTGGTTTCACACATTCGTATATTTTTTTATAGATCTTTCCCTTGGATGAAGACATGTATTTGTTCCTATTTTGTTTGTTTCCTTCCTCTGAATATTTCTATGAAGAAAGCCTGAAGATGTTGTCCACTTTTGCAGTATCAATTGGTGGGTGTCCCACCATCAAGTAGTTTGTCTTGTAAATGTTTCAACCAGGCTTTGGAGTCGGCCATATCCGCCTAGGTTTTTAGGAACTTGTTCTACATGGAGAACTAGTGATTCTCTCTCCTTATACCGAAGGCTATGTTTATTATCTATTTTTATTGCTTCTAGTGAGGGATATTCCTTGATTCTTTTCTCATATATTTTTGGGACAATCGATACATAGAAGCATTTTCGGGTTGGTTTATTCTGGATAGCTTGAATCGTCCAACAACCTCGTGCTTGTGTTTCATAATTTTCAATCTCCCAATCATATAATTATACATATGAGTTATATCCAACCGAATCCTAGTTCCCTAGATGAAGTTCACCATAATTATTGGGTTCAGTATAGTCTTCGTTATTTTGTATTTGGTATCATTTTTCGAATGTTGAATTCTTCATCAATAGGTTCGATCCATGGTTCTCCTTCGGAAGGGTGAATGGGGATGATGACTTTCTGTCCATTCCCTTTTAATTTTATTCTTTCCTTAATGTCTAAGGATATTGATGCTTTCATTTTTCTTCCCCATGGTCGACCTACCAAGGCTAGGAAGGAGCTGGATCCTTCCTTAGGGTTGATGATTTCAAAGTTGATTTTAGTCAATATGCCTTTTATTGTTGTATCGACATTTCTCCAAACCCTGATGCGTTCGATTAGTCGTTGGTCGGATAATTTGAAGTATATGCATGATTCGTATAGATTAGGTCTACCCAACTGTTCCCATGTATCTCGTGTCATAATATTTACTTGTGAACCAAAATCGAGAATGACTTGTTGAACATGATATCCTTCAATTTCAAGAACAACAAGTGCGTCAACATAACTCTTGTCTTTTTTATTCAAACTGCATGTATTTTTAGTATGTTTTTCTGTATTATTTTTGTGCTTTATATTATATAATAAGTCAATAAATTGAGAAATCGATTTATCATTCTGTACTAGGCTAAATATCTCTTTGAGTGTGTTTTGGTGTTTGTTGTCAACTACTTCTTGTCTAGAAAAATCCTGAAACATGTCTGATGCATCTTTATATAATTCTTTTTGTTTTGATGGATTAGGGTAATCATTTTTCTCTTTAATTTTTATTATACGTGGGTTATCATTTCCGATTTTCATCCCTTATCGAGTTACTATATGAAATTTTTTTGTATGTATTACATCATGTTTTTGAACACACAACAAAACATTAATGTTTTTCTTTTTATTAATCTTGTCGAGCATGGTGGGACAATCCTCTAGTGAGTGATCACCCACACCATAGCTAGTACAAAACTTTAGATCAGTTCTATCTTTGTATGGGTAGTCTACATAGCGATGTCCTTCTTTATAACATGTAAAGAACTGGATGGGTCATCATGGTCGATTGTCATGATTTCCAGAAAATTGTTCTTGAACTCCAAATCCTCCACGACGGTTGTTGAATCGACTCTCATATCAACAGACTTCATATCTGTGATTATTTGGTTCATTTTTATCATTGTTCCTTGGAACGTTATTGTAATGTCCTCAACCCTCCGACTGGTGAAGAGGACACTACCACTGCTGCTATTTACCCAGGAAACTAGCCCCATGAACATACACATAAAAATTGGAATGCTTTGAACTAAAACATGAATACATTATTGCCATACAGTAGAAGCAAAACCATACATTCTAGAATTCAGCATGTTCACTGTAATTCATTATCAAATGTAATTGCAGAGATTTAAATGAGGAATACTTATCTTATGAAGAAGAACACCCCACAACCAGCTATGTCGCTGCAACATTTCACCCAACCATAGGCCAGTGTGCTCCTTAATCTCTCAGCAACACTTCCACCCCCGAGCTGGGCATGATTCCCAAAGGAATAAGAAACGTAAGCATGCTCACACATAGCCAATTATATGTCAAAAGTCAGTCAAGACAACAAGGTTGGGTTTGTTAGACCAAGAGTACACAACAACACATAACCAAGCAAACAAGTTGGGTTTATTAGGTTATCGGGAGATGGAAGTACTGTCTGCTAAGCTAGTGGGCTCACTGAAGAGATAAGGATTCCTTCACCAGAACTAGCTTGACTCCTAAGAAATCCACACACACCCAACACAAGGAATCATTCCCTTCTCTGTTGCACAGTCCCTCAGAACATGACTTCCCTTCTAGTGCTATTCAGGGGGTGTAGAGAAGAGAGCCAACCCTCTAGCTCTGTCTATGAGGATCATGTAAAACACTAGGTTTGTCAAGCAGACTCCTTTCGACCCATACAAAGTCCAAAGACCAATTGCATACACAACAATATACACCATTTCTTGGTTGAGGAAAACAATCCAACCACAAAACTTGTTTCCAAGGAGAGTAAGAACAACCCACTATACCAAATCATATCCCAAGGACGTTTTGGCCCTAACGTAGCCAAAAATGAAATCCATACATCACAATTAGAGTGCTGAGAACAAAAAAATGATTTTAAGTTTAATAAACATTAGGGAAATGCAACATAAATGTTGGTGAAAGGGTACCAAAAGCGAATCCACAACTCAATAGAATGAGGAATGACTACCCCTGAAAGGGAAAAACACGCCCACAGCAACTCAAAAATGAATTTCACACACACAGAATTCCTAGCTGCTTGAGAGAACCCCAATGTGGGTGAATGATGAAGATGAAAACACCCAGGAGTCCTAATCATGAAGGAATAAAACAACCTACAAAATCGTGGAGGTAAGAGCAGCTCCCAAGCTTCCCTGCATAAGAAAAATGAAGAATGTTGGTGTATGGGCAAATGGCATGCATTTTTGGGTGTTTGCTTGCCTAAAAAAGTCAAAATTGTTTTTCCCAAAAAAGGGTTTTCCCCAAATTCGAAATTGCTTCCCATACTCTTCCCATCCCCATGCAATAACTAACTCAACCACATTCTAGAAAAATTTAATGATTGGGGGAAAAAGACAAAATGGGTAGTTGAGGGTTGATGGGTTCTCCCTTTGACATTTTGCAAGGTTTGTCGTTACACCAAAACCTACAGATGTTGGTGAACATTTGAAACCCAGCACAAGGCCCTATCACCAAGAGTGGTGGTTAAACCACTTGTTTTATATTCCCAGAGGTGCAGCGGTTATACCATGTGGAGGTACCCGATACTCCAACACCCCGCCTCTAGCATAGCTCAGGGGAATTGAACCTGAGACCTCTGCTCTGATACCATGTAAGGTGTTGGAGTATCGGGTACCTCCACATGGTATAACTGCCACACCTCTGGGAATATAAAACAAGTGGTTTAACCACCACTCCTGGTTATAGGGCCTTGTGCTGGGTTTCAAATGTTCACCAACATCTGCAGGTTTTGGTGTAATGACAAACCTTACATGGTATCAGAGCTGAGATCTCAGGTTCAATTCCCTCGAGCTACACCAGAGGTGGGGTGTTGGAGTATCGGGTAACTCCACATGGTATAACCGCCACACCTCTGGGAATATAAAACAAGTGGTTTAACCGCCACTCCTAGTGATTGGGCTTGTGTTGGGTTTCAATTGTTCACCAACATCTACAGGTTTTGGTGTAACGGTTTAAATAATTTCCCTCCCTATTCCTTAGGAAAATCATGCCCTTTTCATTATGGTTGCATTCACATAGCTGATTGTGGGTATTTTAATTAAAACACATAATTACATGATGCCAAAAATTATAATGTGTCGGCTAGCATGAAATATTCCTTCGGCAACGATTTTAATCGCCAGAACATAAAACGATAAATTGATGGTGAGGATTTTTCCTTTAGCTCCACACCATGATTAATTATAATATATACATCATGTACATTTTTAATGCAAATGGGGTCAAAACCAGGGTATTACAGTTATCATTGTTCTAAGCGGTTGCATTCATTTGATAGACTGCTTGATAGTTTTGACGATTCTTCAAGTTTAAGTGGTAGTCAGCTGTTGTGTGACTTTTACCTCATAGATTGCACACCATGATGCTTTTACATTATTCATGTTGTATGGGAAATATTTCATTTTATGCTCTCCATGTTCTTAACAAATGTCACAGAATCATTTTGTTTGAACAAGATGAATGTCTTGTCGACTTATGTCTTGTTGACAATTACCTTTAGTGTGTCCGGTCGTGGATCATTTTGTGCACTAGGTGTTCTAATTTTTGAGGTTCAACTCTTTCAAATATTTCTGCATGATTTTAGCTGTTCTTCTAGCCTAGTATCGACAGGATATGCTGGGAAATCCTCATCCATTTCTACTTACAGAGCTTTGGTAAGTGCGTCTTATGATATGTTTTAAATGTCAGCAAGCTTATATGTCGCTGGATTTTCTGTGACAGAACTACCGAAAACCATTGAATTAATAATTGTTCATTAATTAGATAGTCTAGTTGGCTGAGGAGGTCCTTCCATCACTTATCATATTCCCAGATGGACTCTTCTTATTTCTGAGATGTTGTTTCTAGCTTTTTTGCTGCCATATGTTTTGCATTTAGTGTTTTAAAGAAAGATCAGAATTGTTCCTTAATGTCTACTTTGTATGCTTGCGGAGTTATCTCGATATAAGTCATATACCAAGTCAGTGCTCTTTTTCGTAAAGCACCGACGAGCTGTTCCATCTGTCATTCTTTGCCTATAACTTGATTGGCCTCCCATATTGACTCACAGACAAACCAATGTCATCTCAGGTCTTTGTCACCCTCATAGAGGGGGATATGTGCTGATCCATGACCCATGTCAGTTTCAATGTCTCCTTTGAGAGGTGGTGGTGGTGGGGGTAGTGGGATATTCTGCGTATCTTGTTGTTCATAGCTGTTGTCGATGGAACTCGTTCCCATCAATCATTTTGTTTGTTGTTTCTTCTCCCCCAAGTAGTCGGTTTGGGTCGACTTCTTCTGTCGATGTCTAGCTGCACTGGTGTGCTTGCAAGTCTAACTGTTTTGTTTCTTGTAAATATTTGTTTGGAAGGGGGGCGCTCCTTCATGTGTCGGGTAGAGCAAGTGGATACTTTGGTTGGAAGGGTATGCTTTAAGTGTTACCCAATTTCCTTCCTTTGGTCTACGGATTACTAAATGATTATCATCATTTACTTTGTTTTCTAGTTGGTTCCGTATACTAAACTCACCAGCTCTTAGTTGTAGGTCGTCAGTCGACAATGGCCTAAATTTAGGTACTCAGATTTGTCGAAGATAGAGGTCTTATCTCCTAAGGAGTTTCTAGTTGGAGAGCTTCTCACTGCTCTATCCACAAGTATTCTACCATGGGTGATGCTTCTTCATCTATGCCTTCTTCCTGTTGGTCATGACCTGACTCTGGCAGATTTATTTCTTGTTCTGTCATCCTCATGGTCATTCCTCTTTGCAATGCTCTAGATTTCTCACTTCTTGCTTCCCTTCTTTTCTTCCTCTTCTCTCTTTCTAACTTCTGCAAGTTCAACGTAGCATTGTGTGTCATTGTCCATTTGATTTACTTCTTAAGTCGACTTCTCATTGCTGGCGATGGTATTTTATTCAGTAGACTAGAATCCTTTTTACTCTACCCTGGTATATGACCAGCTACCCCCCCATAGCCTACCCGATGCTTTAGAAATCTCGGATAGTTCTTTTTATTTTCTTAGGAAGTACTCCCACTCCCTTTTAGAAATGAATTTTTCCCACTTCTTCTATTTCTCCGCACAGTTAGTATTTGGTGGTGGTTCACGTAGTGATAAACGAGGCTCTACGATATGGCCCACTCCCTTATCGATTAGGAATTTGAACAAAAGGGTCGGTAAGGAGAAAAGGAACTGCATAGTGAGGTATGTATAAAACCTTTTCTCAATGATTTCAATTGAAACTCTAACTTCCATGGGTTGTTATTCATAGAATTCATCTGTGATCT
The DNA here is from genome assembly GCA_001517045.1 of Pseudotsuga menziesii. Taxonomy (NCBI): domain Eukaryota; kingdom Viridiplantae; phylum Streptophyta; class Pinopsida; order Pinales; family Pinaceae; genus Pseudotsuga; species Pseudotsuga menziesii. The sequence goes on from LPNX010258598.1 coordinate 195,563, forward strand.
TTTCAAACCACTCCGATAAGTTTGTTCATCTGCCTCGAATCAATTTCTCCAGTAACTCTTGGTCTTTAGTTGCTTTCGGCTGTTTCATCTAGAATTTTTTTCAACAGCTACGGTATCAACTCTACAAACTTCTCATGTGTTTCGGTGAAGAATTTATCCTTCTCCAGAGCAATGTTTAATATGTTTCTTCTCGCATAGTTTTGTAATTATTTTGCAATCTTATGCTCCCACCAATTCTTAATCTCTTGCTCTAATATCATCTACGCATGGTTATGTCATCGGTATATGTACTACCAAAAATGGAACCAATGTTGTAATATCACATATCACATAAGGTTATCAATAATACACATAAAGAATCATATACACATATAGAAACAAGAGACAAGAATAGGTAAAGGAATAATAGATTATATTATCACATGAGGGTCCATACATATATCAAAACTGAATCAATTTCTTAACTGGCTCAACAAACTATAATATATGATTTACAAAACAATTATGAGTAACTACTTGTCGCTTCAATCAACCGACATGACCTTTGATGGCTGACCTAATCTCTGATTAGTTGGTTAACTCGATTAGTGGGCTCACCGATTAGCTCCTCCAACAAGAACATATATATGTTATACCCTCAATATTGGAAGGAAGTATTATACCACCAATTGACCCATTCTGTTTGTTTATCAGCTGCAAAACATCAAAGATACCATTCCAAACATTTTTTTACTATCTCTATTTGTCCGTCAAATTGAGGGTGATAAGATGAGTTATGAGCCAGTTGAGTACCCAAACAAGAAAATAATTCAGTCCAAAAATTTCCAGTGCAAATGGGATCTTTGTCACTTACTATAATATTTGGAGTACCATGTAGTTTTTGTACTGTCTCCATAAAAGAATTTGCGACCGTGATTTCTTTGAAGGGACGAGATAGTGCACAAAAGTGTGTATATTTAGTAAGTCTATCAAAAACCACCATGATGACACTCTTTCCTTCATACTTTGGTAAACTTATGATAAAATCCATAGAGATCTCTTTCCACATTTGGATTGGAATGGAAAGTGGTTGTAGGAGACCAAAAGTCCTAACTGTTTCCACTTTATTTTGTTGGAAAACCAAACATTCTTGCTACAAATTTTTGAATGTTAGTTTTAAGACCATCCCAAAAAAAATATTTCTTTACCCCGTGGTAGGTTTTTAAGGAACCTGATTTCCCTCCTATCGATGAAGAGTGGAATTCTGAAAGTACCGTTTGCCTGATATGGGAACTCTTACCACGATATAAGCCATTCTTGTACCATAGCAAGTTATCTTTCCACTTAAATGTATTAGAGTCACTCGGATCCTGCTGTAGCTTTTGAATAAATGTCCATATTCTTTTGTCATTTTTCCATTCATCCATAGCTTCTACGATCCAATATGGTTGGATGATCGAAATAAAATATATTAATGCTTCAACATCCTCATCTTTCCTAGAGAGTGCATCTATGACAACATTTTTCTTCCCCTTTTTGTAGATGATTACAAAGTCATATCCCAACATCTTTGTTACCCATTTTTGTTTCTCTTCTGAAGATAGCCTTTTTTCCAAGAATCATTTAAGGCTATCATGATTAGTTTTAACCTTGAAATGTCTCCCTATAAGGTAGGGGAACCATTGCTTCAAGGAATGTAGTATTTCCAACATTTTCTTCTCTTAAATGGGATTTTTTAAGTTCTTTCCCTTGATTGGATGACTTATGAAGGAAATAGGGTGTCCTTCTTGCATTAGTACAGCTCCAATTCCATTTCCTGAAGCATCACATTCCACAATAAAGGTTTTTGTGAAGTCTGGTGTCACCAAAACATGAGCTTTACACATGTCCTCTTTGATTTGTTTAAAGGCTTGAGTTTCCTCTAGAGTCCAAGAAAATGCATCTTTCTTCAGTAATTATGTTAGAGGAGATTATATTCTTCCATAGTTCTAAACAAACTTGAGATAATACCCTATCAAACATAAGAATCTTCGAACATTATTCAGGGTTTTGGGAATCAGCCATTCCATCATGGATTTGATTTTTTTAGGGTCTAATTGACACCTTCATGACATACAATATGACCTAAATAGTCTACCTCCTTTATCCCAAAAAAACATTTTGAGGGTTTTGCATACAACTATTTCTCCTTTAGTAGTTGTAGTAACCTTTCAACATGTTGAATACGTTCTTCCCAAGACTTGTTATAGATTAGTATATCATAAAAGAATACCAACACAAATTTTCTAAGGAAAGGCTTGAAAATAGAATTCATCAAACCTTGAAATGTGGAAGGTGCATTTGTTAGACCAAATGGCGCATGACCAAATATTCATAGTGACCTTCATGAGTTCTAAATGTTGTTTTGGGTATGTTTTCATCCTTCATCCAAATATGATGATACTCGGAATGAAGATTCAACTTTGTAAAGACAAATGCTCCATGTAATTCATCTAACAATTCATGTAATGGAGTTCTTATTGAGCTCTCTATAATCAGGGTACATACACCATGATCCATCTAGTGTATGTACAATTACCACTGAGGCAGAGATAGAACTTTGGCTAAGCCTAACTATGCCAGCCTCTAACATTTCATCCACCATACGCTCAATTTCACTCTTTTGGCTATAGGGATATCAGTAAGGTCTGATGTTAGGAGGAACACTTCCTGGAATTAAGTCGATACCATGATCAAAGTCACGAATAGGTGGAAGAACTTTGGGAATATATTCAAATACCTTGGAATGCTTATTAATGACCCTTTGAATATCTGGGGAGATAGGGAATTTTGAGGTTTGAACATCTACTGAGCATAATTGTGCAACTATACCTTGACGTCCTTTTGAAAAAGAATTCCATACCATTAGAGCTTATCACCTTGCTTGGTTTTCCTGTGATACCATTTAACTCATATTCTTTACCTTCCGATGAAAATTTCATGAAAAGTTTCTGATAATTAAAAGACATTATTCCCAATGATTGTAACCATTGAACGCCCAAGACAACATCAGCACCACCCATTGGGATAAGAATCATTGTACTATTCAATACATATTCCCCCATATCTAGATTGATATTATGGCATTTCCCTAAGAAATTTATAGTTCCTCCATCTACAATCATTACTTGAAATTATGGTGCTAGATCAACAAAGAAATTAATATCTATGCCTAATTTACAATGAATGAAATTACGAGTACTACCAAAATCAATCAACAATATTACCTTCTCCTTTTTTGATGTATCCTTATATCTTGAGAGTTTTAGGAGTACTAATTCCAGCTAATGCATGACAAGATATGGTGGGACTAATTTATTCTAGAGTATCCTCTTCCATTTCTTCTAAAGTTACCTCTTCTTGAGATGCTTCCTCTTCTTTTGGTTCTTCCTCTTCACAATATATGTAGAATAATTTATTCTTCTTGCACTTATGTCCCTTACTATACTTATTGTCATAATTAAAACATAATCCTTTTTCTATTCTTTCATATAGCTGTTGGGGTGTCAACCTTTGTAGTGGTATGGAAGAAGGAACATTATTTTCTCTATATGTGTTGGAGAAGGGATTTCTAGTAGTCATTGCCATAGTTTTATTTTCAACCTTCCTTTCCATCATCAAATCCTTCTCTAGCGATGATGGTTAAAAGAGACGTACCTCATGTTGAATGTTATCTTTCAAGGTTCTAGTAAATATATCTAACAAATAATCTTCTGAAATATTCTTTGCTCTGAAACTTAGCTGCTGGAATTTCTTGATGTGATCTTTAACTGAACCTTTTTGCTTGCGATTTACCAACTAGGTAAAGAAGGTGTTGCTATTTATATCTCCATAATGTGCAATCCATTATTCGGTGAATATTGAACAAGAAATAATATACTCCTTTTTACGGTCACAAAGCCATTGGTACCATACAAACTGATTAGATTCTAAATAGAAGGATGCAATAGTTACCTTTTGCATAGTCGGCACCTAGTGTAGATCAAAGAACTACTCCATCTGAAAAATTCATGTGATTGGATCATTGCCATCAAGATTTCGCATGTCAATATTGGGGATAAAGTAGTTTCTTGGACCCGAATTGAACCCATGATGTTGTAGTGAATCATCAAATTTTGAGGACTCCAACTTCCTACTGTCCAATTGTTTTTCAATTTTCTCTATACGTGACTGGAATGAGTCACATTTTTCCTCCTTATCCTCTTCTTGAGTAGATAATTGAGGGATAAAGTTATGTTTGATATCCTTGATAAAATCCTTCAAGTCTTGAATATCTTGTTTACTAGCCATCCCTTTGAGATCCTCTTTAGTAGCCATCTTCTTTTCCAATTTTGCAAAGTCATCAATTTCCACATTTCCTTTAATCATATCTTCCAACTTGGACACTCTAAAAGAAATGTCTTCCATTTCCTCGTATGTCGAGGATAAATACTCTGGGGCTTTGAGTGCAATGTGATTCTTTCCACTTCATTTTGGTGGCATTTTAAACAATATCACACCCTATGTTTACCACAAATATATCATTCTACTAAAATCTATTCAAATGAAAAATGACATACCTTTTTCAAACCTTGATTGGGATACTGTTTTAAGGCCAACTTGTAACTAAGGTACAATTTTAATTACAACTCCTATGAGTATTAAAATTCGAAATGTATTACCTTGAGCTATCCTCGTTTTAATTTGTAGGTCTGACCTAATTTGGATGAGCCAATAAAAAGTTATTGCAAATATACCAAAAATTCTTATTTTTGTCCTATCTAGAAGAGAGAACTTGTATTGTATTCCACATGTCCACTGTTTTTTATATGAATATAAAACTTCTACCATCGATACCTTGGTCCATCTTCTTTCATATGCAACTGGTCTCACTCCATTTGGATATCAGATTCTTCATATATGACCTTTTTCCCAAGAACATTTTTTTAGACTAGATTTATTACTACTAAAAAACCCTATATTCCTCCAAAATTGTAATGAATCCAGATCTAAATTGTTTACTGAATATAGTTTGACCTATTTTGGAAGTGGGTTTTTAACCGCGGTCTCAGAATCCTTGTAGAAAAATTGTTGTAGTGAAAGTCCCAAGATGAATCATTTTGCAGAAGCTAGTCCCAAGGAAAGAGCTTTGATACCACATGTTAAGCCAACCAAATCCTAGATATAGCATAAAAAGAGCATAAATAGACAATAAGAGAGTAATCCACACCTAAAATATGAATATCAAAGATAAATAGCAATCCTCTTCGAGTGAGGAACCTCCTTACACAATGTACAAGACAAGTTAATATGACATGATACCAAAATGAGAAGATCTCCTTCCTCTATATAGGAGATAAAAGTGTACAATAACAACTAATAAACCCAAGCCTACATGGATAATATGTAATGCACCACAATATAGAGTGTAATGTGCCACACTATATGGTGTAATGTGTCATCATTAAGGGCTTAACACAACATATAGAATATGGTGCAGTATTCAAATTATGGACTATTTTAGGTGAAATTCAATATTTACAAGAAAACATGTAAAAGTATTTCAAAATAGTCGATTTATGTCAAACCATGCTTTTGGGATTAGTGGCAAGACGAGAGAATGTTTAGTGAACTATATTTCTTGAAGTGAAAGTTGAGGAACAAACTTGATAAGAATATGGATACTTGTTTAAGATAATATGTAACAAAGTATGAAATTACCAATTTTCCATTCAATATATCTCTAACACTTAGGCAATCAGATTGTGAGAGAAGAGGAGAATACAATATAACAAAATTTTCCAATGAACTTGATACAGAACATAATGTTTTGGAAGTTGATAATGATATTTCATCTACATAAGTTCATGTTCAAAATGCAAAAAGTGAGGGTCGACATGGGAATTGATAATTTGATATCCCACAAGATATTATCTAAATTAATATACATTGGTAGTGTATAAATAATGAATGCAATTTAATAGATCATGATATTCTTGTTATTTTAACTTTGACGTTCCTCTATTTTTGGAGAAGGTTGGAAAAATGAAATTCTTGACACGAGAAGGATTACCATATATAAAATTGAACTTGCATTTTAGGTTAAAATAAGTTATATAGTCTATACTTTGTATTAAATATAATAATGTTGGAGCTACATTTATTTGATGCAATCTATTTGAAGTTTGGTGTTTTGATAGTTAACTAACACATTGTTTTTTTCTTATTTGTGAAAGGAAATGTAGTTGGGACCTATCTATTTATAGATAGCGTCCTAGTATTAAAGGTTAAGAAATTAATTTAATATTACTTCCACTGCGGAAAGAATCGGCTCATTAAAAAGTTGAAACTTTTTAACTTTGATATCCTGGAAAATATTAATGGTTTGTTGTTTCTTGCATTTGGAGATTTTTTTCAAATTTGAAAGTTTTCGTTTATTTTGGTTAAATTTATTTTTATTCCCTTGATACTTGACTGCAGTTTGAGCCCTGTGTACTACTTTGATTAGTTTCATAAATGGCTTGTTTGTTTCTTAAATTTGGATTGCATTTATTTTTCTTAAATTTTTTATTCCCTTAATACTTGATTGTGATTTGAGCCCTTTGTATCCCTTTGTAGTATTCAATGTTTTTTTATAGTTATTGTTGTTCTATTTTAATATTTGATGTTTCGAGGAAATATGCTTATATTTCCTTTCAGTTTGTTGCATGACTTAAGCATCTTCACCATTTAAATTTTAGAATCTACTATGTTTTTTTTAAAAGACGTGTTGGTATTTAGAAATGGAAATGAGATCCGATTTGCTAAGCGAATAGAAAAATGGTCAATGCACTCGCTTACTAGGTTCCTATGCATTCATCATAGGAGACCTATTGGCAATGAGACCGACATTCATTTAATGAAATTTTATTTTTGATTTCATGACTAAAATATCATTACATGTAGCCTCTAGAATTGTATCCATATTTATAAATTCCTTGATAAAATTTAGTCATTGATCACATAGTAATGTTAGAATTCAAATGGTATTGGTAACTAACACACCTTTGATTGTAAGGCATGTGTAATAAAGCTTGAATTTTTTTGCTGAGGTACATGTTTCTAAAATTTTCCCTATTGTGAATCATACATAAAGATGAGCATTTGTATTTTATGGAAAGTTTGTAAAGTAAAAAAAAAAGTGCTATTTTTTGTTTTAATGTTTTGTGAGATGTACCTTATTATCTTCCCTTATACAACTTATTCACTTTTATTGCATGTCATGCTAGAAAATGGGGACATCCTTGCTACAAATATGTCAATGTCAATGTGGATGCTATGCAACCATCCGATGAATTGTTTTTAGAGCATTGATCAAGCCTTGTATTTTCGAGTAGTGCTCCACTAACATCTATTTTTATTGTAGCTATATTTTTAGATTGAGGGGGATGATTTGATCCAACATATTTTGTGAAAAGTGACTATACATTGAGTGTAGTATTATAAACGAGCTTCACAATTTGATAAAATGTTCTACTATAAATTGAAAATATTTATGAAATCATCTCTTCATTTTATCTCTAAGGAGGTTTGAACTTAGTAGTATACAAGTAGTTGTGATGAATAAAGTCGACAATGTAGCTTGAAAAATGGATTTTCTTTACAAGGTGTTCTAGTGAAAGAGTACGTGACAAATATAAAGTAAATACAACATCATCTAGGTAATTTACTAAGTAAAATTTCGTCAATACTTAAGTTTCTATCGTTCAATGAAATAGTCACCAAAATTTACAATATTTTTAATTCTATGACAGATTCACTAAGTATTCTACAAGGATTTAAAATTTTGTGAAATATTTGTCATGATTTCACAAGATTTTATCATTTTGTAAAAGATTCACCCATATTTTACAAGATTTTATAATTACATGAAAGATTCGACAAACAATTATATATGCACATTATATTATTTATAAAATAGCCTTAACACTTGCTCATGTATCACGAGGATTCACTCATTTATTATATATACAAATTTAGGGAGGGGGAGTTCTTAAATTTTTACCTGATCTAAAGTTGTAGTTGATTCATTTACATGTGTGTTATGATCTCATCAGTCTCCTATAGTTTGACTTGGTATATTTTAAATAGGTAAGAAGAAAAAGGCAAGCCATTATGGATCTATAGTAACTTGATAACCATTATTTTGTATACTTGAATGATGCATTTTTTTTTTAATGCCATGCTTGTCAGGAAATAACAACTTCTCTGTTTAAAGATGAAGATACTGGGGGGAATCTCTAATTTAGGGAACACGATATAAAATGATTAACATATGTTATTTGTAGAATTCTTGTAGATTCTAATATTGTATTTATTTCAACTAAATGGGAGGAGGTATTGGGTCTATTGCATCTATAGTTGTTAATAGATAATCAAAATCATTTTTTTTAATGTTGGTGTACATTAGAGGAAATTTGGGGTCTAAAATGGGCCTTATAAGAAAACGCGCCAACAACAAATTTTGTGAGTTGGAATTCAAGAACCAATAGAATTTCAATAAAATGAGTCAACCATAATGGTTGAATTGACATATTTGTCATAAAAGAAAACTACTTTTTTTGTTCGTATTTTCGAGATATCTTTATGTATTTTTACTCAAATTTCAAGCAGGAGAGCTCATTGGATGCGGAATTTAATTATGCATCCAACAAGTACCCACACTGCATAATTTTGACGGACCCCACTATCCCAAAAACAAGAAATACCTGAAAAAATGTGATGATGACATCATCATCACATTTTTTTCAGGTATTTCTTGTTTTTGGGGTAGCGGGGTCCGTCAAAAGTATGCAGTGTGGGTACTTGTTGGATACAGAATTAAATTCCGCATCCAACGAGCTCTCCCACTTAGAATTTGAGTAAATACATAGGGAGATATGTCGAAAATACGAACACAAAAAGTAGTTTTTTTCATTCTTCCTCCAAAATTAATAAGTATTATTTTATTATTTTAACTATTATGTTATTATTTTCCTTAGGAGGCCCATTTTAGACCCCAAATTTCCTCTAATGGTTAGTTTTGACAACCAAAAAAGAGTTACAAGTGGATAAATGAGCTTTCCATTCCTAGGATTATTTCTATATTAAATGCATTTATAGCATTATCAAATACATAAAATCATTTTTTGAAAATCTTGTAGAATAGTTGGATATGTTACAACTAATATGTTGTAGAATGTTATAGATGATGAAAGTTTTAAATACTATAAGGTACAAGATATTTGGCATCGATTGTATCATACAACAAGATACAAACCTTATGTCAGCTATGATTTCTTGGTTGGGTTTGGCAAGGTATTGAAAGGTCCTACCTCTCCTACACAGTGTTAACAACTTAACTACACCATCATACTTGATTCTAGAAAATATACAATTCTCCTCCTACTCCTATACTTTTTACCACTTATTCTATACCCATAATTAGATAACTGGATATGATTTCTATTTTCATATACAATCTCTAATAGTTTTCTTTTTTGATAGGTGGTGATTTAGTTTCCATGCATACTTATGAAAAAAACATTGTACACTCTTATCATTTATAGTATGGTCCATTTTGAGTGGACAACTAAGAATCTCTCCTGGTTATTTTTCCTTAACTATTGGACATTTATATAATTCACCTATTATATTTGGATGATGATAGTCTTCACTAATTCAAACCAAGAAGTTTCCGTGGTAGTATCTTCAACTTTCTACTGAATTTTTTCCAAGATTATTCATTACTAAACTGATATGCAAACCTACTTTATCTTGTTTCTTTAGTGTAGTTTGAATTTTGAATTCTCTTCTATACTTCAAAATTGGAGGGATGTCGTGACTTGTCTCATTTTTTATTTGAAGAAGTCTGGAACCTATATTAAAGTGTGGTTTAATAAACTAGAGGAAACATGTATAGGAATCCAAAGGTGTTGTTGGGATCAACTTAATCGGAGGTCCTAAATCATAAGTTGTAGTGTAGTTTGCATCTTGCATGCTCTTTCATACTTAGAAATCAGAGGTATATCATTAATTGTCTTAGTTTTGTTTGAAGAAGTCTGGAACCTATGTTAAAGTGTGTTTTACTAAAACAGAGGAAATAATTGTAAGTTTTCAAACCATTTTTTTGAATTTCAATTATCAAGCCACCAGATGTGGAGTTACATTTATAAGAAAACTAGGTTGATTCTATAGGTCACAAGTAGAAATGTCTTTTGGTTCTTGATCCCTCTATTAAAGTGTTAAATGAATTGGTGTTTATACCTCAATTCTTAAAGGGTTCCATGTCAATGGAAGATCACTTTCAATATAGGAAAGAGTTTAGAGGTTCAATTCCTCCATGCCCTATCTTAAATTTGAGTATAAGCAAAATGAATAAAATATGCATATAGCTTATACTAGATAAATTCCTATATCTTATAGAAAAACTAGCATTTAGTTGTATTTAGCTTAGTCATTAATAGGTTACCTTGATTTATCATCTAGTACTTTATTTAGTCGTATATTTGGTCATCAATTGTGGCAATTAATGACTAAATCAATGACTAATATGGAAACCAATTAATGGCTAAGTTAAATACGACTAAATTAGTCGATCTATGAGATACTGGAAATTAGCTACTATTAGTCACCGACTAAAAAATAGTCGTGTATATCCAAGTTTTAGTAATTTTTCTAGTCACTGATTTCTCATTTTGTATTAGTGCTAGCTAAGTATATTCTATTTTAGTAAGTAATTCATGTAGAACATGCTGAATGGATAAATCATTCTAAAACATTATAATATACCTAAAATTACCTTGCACTTAAAGCAATAGGGATGTTCAAAATATACCCTCTAGAGACTACAATTAATTACTAGAATTCATTTTTCACTTTTGCAATGCTTTTTGGTCTTAGATGTTCACTCTTATTTTATTTTTTTACTTTCCTATTATCTTTAATGCACATCGTCTATTATTTCCTAAAGTTAAAAATACTGAGAAAAATGTAAGAATAAGAGAAAGAGAGAAAATGGTTTTGAGTTTATCGATGTTTTAGTGTTGTATCTATTTGAGTCATCATCCAACCCACACACCTTTATTCGGTCAATTTGTCCTAGTTACCCACTATCCTAATTTAATTGACTCGAATTAATGACATCAACACCAACACACTAGCACACTCAGTGACATCAGTATCAACAACATCACATTCCTTCAATCAAGGATTCCAACTAAGCCTTGCCCTTTAATCAGGGAGGCTAACTAGGCTTCCTCCCTCAATCAGGGAGAAAATATGGGGTGATATCCTTGTCATAATTGCACCAATTAGCTAATTGAATGTTGTTTCACCTAACAATTAGTTAATATGATTTGGAAAAGCACCTTCCTCATCCATTTGTCTATTTTGGGATGATTTGGGTTAACTAGAGTGAATTAAGGTGCCTTTAACAACTTCTAGTGACTAGTTTCAGTTCAGTTCACTTCATCGGATATAAATTGAGTTAGAAATACACCCCCACCTATAGATTGACATGCATTTCAATTCTATTCAGTTAGGCTCCGTCATTATTGCACTCCGATTCAGTTAAGACTCGGTTACATTCAATCATGGCTTGATTAGTGGTTAACTGTTGTGTTTTTGTGGCTAACAGATAGCTAAGCTACTCTCATCTATGCAATTTTAATGACCTAAAATAAGCTTGAATTGTCTTTCATTCATGCAAGTTGTATGACATTGTATCATCTCTCATTATTGATAATATGCAACTCCAACCTCTAATTGCAACACTATTAATGTCATTTCATGTGTAAAATTGTCTTGAATATTCTATAAGATATTATTTAGTCTAAATATGGTTGTCACTAAATTTGACATGGTATGAGAGCCATGGCGGGATGAAGCTCTTCTTAAAAAACAAGATTTTTGACGGATCTAGCATGCAATTTGTGCAAAAAGCTCAAAAATTCCAACACTGCAATAGAAACGAAAGGTTTACCAAATAAATCCTAAGGAAAGGAATTGTTGATCAATCTAGCTTGATTGACTAAGTTGGGTGTGATGAAAAACTGAAAAGTGCAGGCTTTTCAACCTTGCAATGCCCTTTTTGGGTTTTTGCAGGTTTTTTTTGGAAGACTTCTACTACATTCACTACAACGGAAAAATGGCTTCTAATGTGGATCCTATTACTCCTTTCAATTACCACCAATGGAAGGGAGACATGGATATTCAACTGCATGCCAAGGGACTCTTTATAGTCACAATGGAAACCAAGATAGAGCCAAACCATGTTGTGTACAAATCTGGATACTAGAATAAGATGGATGAAGATTTTGGGTTTATGTGCCTGTCGATTTCCAAAGTTATTCATTTCCATGTCACTGGATTGAAGAATCTAAAGGAAATTTGGGATAAACTTGCTGATCTCTTTGATAAGCAAGATGACATGAGGATTTATCGACTAGAGAATGAGCTGATTTCTCTTCACTCAAGTAATTTCGAAACTCAATGAATTCTTCACCAAATTCAAGTACCTAGTGCTCCAGTTGAAGAAGTGTGAAGTGGAGAAAGAGTATGATAATCTCATTCTCTCCATTCTTTCAAAACTTGTATTATATTACTCAGTATTTGTTTCCACATTCGATACCGAGAATCTAACAACCCCGAATTAGAAAATGCCTTCTCTCAATTCCTTTATTGATTTCCTCACAAATGAACATGACAAGATTTTGTAGATGGGGATCATCAGATCCTCCAAATATCAAGTACTGTTTGCTTCAGGGCCCAAATATATGAAGGGTAAATGAAAGAAAATGAATCAAAAGACTAAATTTGATTCTCCGAAGCCAAAGGAGAAGAACCAACAACAAGAAGAGCATTTCGACTCAAAGAAGCATAAGAACAAAGGAAACCGAGGAAAAGAAAAAGTCAAGTGTTCCTATTGCGAGAAGGGATTTCACCCTGAACATGCCTGCATGAATAAAAAACTTAATGAAATGAATCTTCTCCTTGAGAGGAACAATATCAATCTTTCAGAGAGTGTATGGAGGAGATATAATCATGATCAAGACATCCATCTAGAAAGAGGACATGCCCTCATGGAAAGCACTTCGAAGCCTATATCTCTCCTCAAAGACTCTCGTGCTTCGAAACAAACATATATTCATCGAGAGAATCAAAGAATCCTTCTCATTCCTTGACACTAAAAAAAATCATTCCCATCCACATTAGAGATGATTCTCATATCATTTCGAAAGGAAAAGGTACTATAAAACTTGAACAAGGCATCTTTTTTGATGCTATGTATGTACCCTCCTTGGCCTCCAATATATTGAGTGTATATCAAATGAAAATCACTGGAGTTCCCAAGAGAGTTACTTTCATCCCAAATGATGTTTAAATCATAGATATTTCATTTGGGAAACTCGTTGCAATAGGAATAGCACATCATCATGGTAAGGCCTATTCATTTTCCAAGTTTGTGGCAGATGCAAATCCCACCGCTCTTCTGACTCAAGGGAATGAGGTCAGTAGGACATGGCATGAGATATTTGTTCTTTTGAACTTCAAATACTTGCATCAAATTCAGAAACATTGCATGGTTGAACGTCTCCCAACCATAAAAACTTCCCATGGAATTTGCAAAGGTTGCATTGTTGACAAACACCCTGAGCACAAGTTTGATCGGGGAAAGAAAGGTGTGCAAAAATTATTTTGGGGATGATTCATTATGATATAAATGGAACCATGCGTACAAAATCAATGAGTGGTTCACTATATGTACTCTCTTTCATTGATGAATTCTCTAGATACACTTGGATTTTCTTCCTAAAGAAAAAATGTGAAGTTTTGGAAATATTCATTGAGTTCAAAGCATATGTTGAGAATGCCTCTAGGAGGAAGATAAATTCTCTCATATTTGATAATGGAGGAGAATATATCTAGTTTGAATTTCTACAAATATGTGTTGATAGTGGGATCCAAATCCAACACTCCATTCCCTACACACCCCAACAAAATGGTGTAGCGGAAAGGAAAAACTAGGCCTTAAAAGAGATGACTACCTGCATTCTGGAAGCCAAAGGTTTGGCTACAAACCTATGGGCTGAGGCTATGAATGTTTCTGCTCACATTCAGAACAGAGTCCCTCAATATTCTATGAAAATAAATACTCCGTTCGAATCCTATTTTGGACACAAACTAGATGTGTCAAATTTCAAGGTTTTTGGGTCCACTACATGGGCTCGAATTTCGCTTGACAAGAGGAAATATTTGCAATTGAAAGTATTGAATGTTTGTTCCACGTTTCTTCATTGGATATCCATAAGAATAAAATGGATTCAAAATTCTGAATATCATAACCAAACATATATTCATTGAGAGAAGTGTTCATTTTGAAGAACCTCTCTAAGAGGTAGAACTAGTCAAGGAGAAAACTGCAGAAATCCCTCCTGTTCTAATGATCATTTGAATGATTAAAATGGGAGTGAAAGATATTATATTGCATATATTATGTCTGATATCAGTGAGAAAAATATATCAGGTTCAGAATCATATTCTGATGTGTCCACTCATCTCCCAACTTGGGCCAAAAAGACACTCTCTTTTGTCAGGACAAACATTGGAAATCCTGCTAATCCAAGAAGAACCCGGTCCGATTTTAAAAGAGAAGGTATTTCTCTCTCTTGTCATGATTCATTATTGTCTGACACCTTTTATATGATGATTGGTTCTGATCCTAAGTCCTACTACCATGATCAGAATGATCCAAGATGGAAAGCTACTATGGAAGAAGGGTTGAATTCTCTTTGATATCCCTGATCTGATGTACATATCAGAATATTAGCTTGCTGAAATTTCTTTAATTAAAATTTCTGAAATTAAATTAATTCACATAAAACCTTCTCGGACTCGGCAAATTAGGGAATTCTTCTGGGAATTTTTGTAGGAAAAAAGAGTGAACAGCGGGCAGAAAACAAAAGACATTCAGACATGGAATTCCCTCTCCACTATAACATGTATATTTGTTGCCATTTATGGTTCATAATTTGCTCTATAGAAACCTACTACCACGCTTCTGGGCAGCAAAATTGTGAAACTAAGTAGGGTAGTTTAGTCTGTTTCAACCAAAGGATTGTGGAAACTTACAAAGGGGTTTTATAGCATTAATATAACATAATTAAAGGTTCTAGACATTTTTCTGAAGTTATGAATAGTTATGAGAAGATTGGGATGGATTTGGGTGTTTTTGGGAGTTTTTGCCAAGGGAACATTAGAGGAAATTTCAACTCAAAATGGGCCTCCTAAAATGAATTCATAAAATAATAGTTAAAATAATAAAATAATATTTATTAATTTTGGAGGAAGAAAAGAAAAAAACTACTTTTTTGTTTGTATTTTTGACATATATCCCTGTGTTTTTACTCAAATTTCAATTGGGAGAGCTCGTTGGATGCAGAATTAAATTCCGCATCCAACAAGCTCTCCCGATCAAAATTCGAGTAAAAACACAGGGAGATATGTCAAAAATACAAACAAAAAAAGTAGTTTTTTTAATGATACCTATTCCCAAATTTAAATGGAATGATGACATCATCATTCTGTTTTTCAGGTATTTCTTTTTTTGGGGGGTTACGGGGTCCATCAAAAGTATGCCAAGTGGGTACTCGTTGGATTCGGAATTTAATTCCGCATCCAACAAGCTCTCCCGATCAAAATTCGAGTAAAAACACAGGGAGATATGTCAAAAATACAAACAAAAAAAGTAGTTTTTTTAATGATACCTATTCCCAAATTTATATTAAAAAAGTGTTTAAGACCTATACAGTATTTCAAATTTAAAGCAATTTCATTGGCTAACACATGATGACATGGAATTTGAATAAAAGTTAAAAGGCCCATTTTGAGTTGAAATTTCCTCTAATGACCCTGCGCAAAGGAGGATCCCAAAAGGTGGTACGACCCCCCCAAAAAAGGTTATGGATCCAGGTATGGTAAGGTGAGTCTTTTAGTGACCCATAGGAACTAACGAATCTCAATTTGAGTTTACAGAACTTGTTTTACATTAGTTTTAGCAAAACTAGTTATTAAAAGCTAGTAATCTAGCTAATGTCTAAAAGGAGCAGCTAAATCATCTCAAATTCATTTATGTAAAACATAAGAACTGTAACATAGGTAAATATCAGCTTTATAAACATGTAAAAACTATTCAATCACTTCCCCATCATGGCATATTTCTTATAGAACTCATTTTTATTCATTTACCCCCCATACATTGTTAAAAAAAGCCTTATTAGCAAAACTGAGACAAGATTCTCTATGGGAAGAGATATATATACCTGATAAATGTAATTTCTAGAATATTATGACACTAATAAATAGGATCTAAATCATGGAATGACCATTACAATTATGCTCCAAAAATAAGGGGTAGGAGGCCTGGATTATGACCAACAAGGGGCTGTGAGCATAGGTGAAGCATGGGCTTCACTGGGGCTCGACCTGAACTTTATGGAGACTGAAAATAACGCTAATAATACTTCAATTTCTGCAAGCTAGTGCTCCAAACCTATAATGGAAGAAAGGGGAATGGAAGGAGAGGGGAAGGAAAGGTTGGGGCTCATCTCCTAGTAGTCTGAGGCACAAAACTCAGAAGTAATGCTCAAATAAGCATTAATAAATCAAATCATAAACCAAACTAAAGCAATGTGGTTGAATTCACCTCTAATATCCTTGATGGATGACCTTTATAGCAAGTGGAAGTCAATGGTGACTTGTGAGAGAAATTCAACCCCATGGTTTCCCTAACCCTAGCCACATAAGAGCCCCCCCTTTGGTAAATTTGGAAATTAGGACCATGTGTAATTGTTTCCAGGTCCAAATCATCTCTCACATTTAGAAACTGTTCCCTCCCTTAGTCAAAGATGTTACTTTTGTGTTATGACAGATTTTGCTTTTCTTGGCTCATAAGGAAACTGTTCTTTCCTTCCAAAACCTTTCCTTCTTTTCTCCTTATAGATTTTGTGAGTTCTCTAAGAGGCGAATTCACCCTCCCTTTGCAAAACTTTCTTGATTTTACCCCTGTCTACTTTTCTACTACTTCTAGGAAACTTCCCTTTATTTCCTTAATTGATTTTGTCATGGAGTTTCTTATTTTTCACCAAGGAAAGTTGACCTATCCCCAATGTACCCTCCTGACTTGGAAAGTTTATTTCCACATCATTTGATTACATAATTAATAAAAATGATGAAATAAAATTAAATACATGCCTCAAAATAATTATTATCAAGATTTTTTTCCTAGGAGGAATAATTAATGTCCTTTTGAGCCCCTAGGAACTTTAGCAAGGTCAACACTTTTAATGGTCAAATTGAGGGGACATAAAAGTCCTCCCCTCCCAAATTTTCTTGTCCTCAAGTAAAAGCACCACAGAGTGCTGAAAATGTTTCCACCATATTTTTGCTACACCACTCTGATCATAGACATTTCTCTAATACCACTTCCTTTAGCAATATTTCCAACCCAATTAAGGTAACTACGTAGATTTCTCAAATCCCACTTCCTCCTCTGTAAGGACCCAAATTTTGCTGCCACCTTTTGAATTCTGTCATTCCTAAGAATTCCTGGATCCCATGGTTTTATCTTCTGCCTTCTACCCATCAGTAAAAACAATAAAATTTTATCATTGTAGATGATGAAAATGAGGTTACAAAAATAATACCACCATACTGGAAGCTCATTTCTGCCCATGGAAAACCGCACATTTTAAAATTCTCCCACTAGACATGGAATTCCTCATCTACTATCTTTGTTCTAGTACAAAAAATCAACATTATGCTACTTGTTGCACCAAACTGACTCATGTGTAACTTCCATGCATTGCAATGCATGATGAAGACACCAAATAGATGCCTCTGATGTTTCTTGTACACACAGAAAGGAATGGTGAAATTTTCATACCACATGGCTGAACCATTAATTCATCAATGGAATATGCGGGAGCCTCTTGCTCCTCGTGTGGCATCAATAGGAAAAATCCATTCACCCAATTTTCATCCCTATGTGTGCGTGCTAAACTAGAAATGTGGACTGAATTATAGTAAAACAAACCTCTGCAAAATGTGTCCACCAAAGGTATGGATGCATCAAAACCATCATGGGAAGGTCCAACACAAGGGATCTCTTCTGACTCTTCACCGAAAACAGGACTCCTTCCATCAGAAAAGTCATCCTTTCTCGAGAAATGGCCATGTGCTTGGAACTCATCATCTGCATCCCCAAATTTCTTAAGAACAAAAAATTTAGAATGCACCTCATGCGCATGTGTATGGAATGTATCCAATGGATACAAATTAAGTATTTGTGGCTTCCCACATGTTAGGACAATTCCATTCACACCAAAGGATTTATTGCAAAAATTAAACTCTCTACCTCCCACGATCTTCATTTCCAAGGTGTCTCTACCCACCCAATCAATGGATGAACAAGGAATTTTGTTTTCTGATCCATATGGAATGTGATCATCCACCTCCTATGGATCAGATTCTATCATCCATAATGGTTTTTCAAAATGTGTCTCTTCCCAAGCATATGTGTCAGACAACCCTTCACTGGTGCAAGCAATTCTAGTACATATTTTATCCTCTATTTCTGTGATATTTTTAGTTACCCAATCCTTGAATAGATGATCATGTTTACTGGTTGATTCACTTGAAATGTCCTCAGGAATATTTCTTATATCTAAGAACTCCTTTATGCTATTCTACATACCAACAGGTGCTTGGCCAAAATAATCTTCATCAGGGCTCTTTACAAACACCTGCAAATATTCTCCTCCCTCATGGTTTTCCTCCACATGAGGTCCCTCCATTATATCCAAAAAAATTTCTTCCATGAAACATGAAAGGTGTGACACCTTAAAATCATTTTGAAGTTGACATATCTACAACTTTGAATTTTTAAGGGATATCTGTGTGCTCTTCAATAAGTCACTAGTGATCTCTAGCTTATTAGTGAGCCTTTCTACTTCTGCTTCTTCCTTATTGACTGCATAGTGATACATTTAATCCATTAGGAGGAGATGATATCTATTAGAAAGTAGGTTCATATATCTCTCCATATTGTCCATGCCTTCTTTCAGTTCTATGCACTCCTCTAGAAAGGATTCTCCTTCCATTTCTCCTCCATAAGCTTTCCAACAACATCTGGCCACCAAGGCATTGATGTCAACAAGGTTTTTCAAGGCTTCCTTAAGCTTTTCTTTGTCCTCCTTAAGTGGTCCACTCAGATGATGTGGCTCAAAAAGAAGATCCTGAACCAAGGTATGTTCCTCTAACAACTGACATATAATACTACTTTTCTTTTGGCATGGATCCACAACACAAAACTCATTTTCGTCATGCAAGTCAGCCTTTGAATTTTCTGCAAAATCACTTCCATAGTGTGAAGTGGAGGGTATCTCTAAAGGTTGGAATGACATGTGATATGTAAAAAAATCAGAAAGCATATCAGGCCTTGGCATTTCAACTTCATCATGCTACAAGAGTGTCCAAAATTATGAACTGTGCTCATCTCCATGCATCAGATTTTTCTCCTTCAATTTTCCTAGTTCACACTCGACTGGTGGGGGTTTGTATTCCACTTCATTGGGAAGTTCAAATGATGTATTTATATCTGATATATTATATTATTTTGGATATGATACAAATTATCCCTCATCAGCATTGAAAACATCATCCTCATTTGCAATGGTTTTGTGATCACCAACCAAAAAACTAGGAGTAATTTCATCTCCCTTACAATTGTCCTTCCTTCACCTTGTAGTCCTCAGACGGAAGTGAAGACATTTTATCCTCCCAAGGATCAGATGGTTGTAGGAGTACATGGATGCTGAAAAAATCATATATTTTACCATCCATGTTTCTCATATTCCCATATTTATGTGCAGATACTCTGGTGGCCTGCTCCTCCACCAAATTTCCTGGTTCACACCTAAGCGGTGTGGCCTTGTTTTCTTCCTCATTCTGTGGCTCAAGAGGTGGCTGTAAATATGATTTATGTACCTCTTTTGGATCTGATCCAAAATATGTATCACAACCCATAAATTAGAAAAACCTTGAGAAGTGATATGGAGATCACCCACCCAAAAACTTGAAGTGCCTTCATCTTCAACTTCTTCACCCATGCAACCACCTTGTGGTGATTTGCACTTCACCTCATGGATCTTTTGTTTTCCTTGATCACTTGAAGAACTAAGTGAAGCATATCCTTATTCCAGGATTGACAATGGATTTGGGACCTCATCCTCCTCTTCATCCTTCCCATATAGATGGTTTGGACCAATAGGCCTTTCTTCATTTTCCTCATCAATACTTCCATTAGAAACACTACATGTTTATTCCTCTAGAAATTTTATGACCTTATCTTTTGAAGGGTGGTTTGTCAATGGATCTTTATTTTACAAGAATGTTGATGAAAATTCACTCTCTAGAATATTACTCCTATCACGACTTTTGGAAGATCTGCTAGAAGAACACCCAAACAATCTCATAATGCTTGGACTAACAGATGTTTTTGCTGCATCTTCTCTTTTGGATTCTCTTTCTTCTTCCTTACTCACATAGTTGGAACAACTTGGTTCCTCTACGAATGATTTGCTGGAATTGAATGAATTATCATCCACATCCTTGGCCTCAAACCCAAATCTGAAATAAAAATACTCTTTGAAAGGAATGAATTTACAAATATTTCCCCCCAATGAAAGATACTATTTGTAGTGGTGGGGCAGGTTTTCACTCGCATCTATAATCTTTGCTAAATCCTTCTTAGGATTAGCCATTGGTGGTTCAAACATTATGTATTCATACTCATAAATTTCAAAAAATTAAACATCATGTTCTCTTGACATTTTCAATCCATCATTAACATAGATCACCTCTTCTTCTTCAATCACTGGTAGCAACCTCATGGTTTCAATTTTGACTTACTAATTTGCAATGTTAGTCAACAAAGAGCCTTATTTCCACGGGAGTGGAGGAAAGTGATAAAATACCACTATGATATCCCTGATATGATGTACATATCATAATATTATCTTGCTGCAATTTGTTTAATTAAAATTTCTGAAATTAAATTAATTCACAGAAAACCTTCACGGACTGGGCAAATTCGGGAATTCTTCTGGGAATTTTTGCAGCCAAAAGGAGTGAATGGAGGGCAGAAAAAATAAAAATATTTAGACATGTAATTAAATATCCCCTATCACATTTATATCTAGTTCCATTTAGGTTTCATAATCCGCTCCACAGAAACCTACTACCACGCTTCTGGGCAGCCAAATCATGAAACTAAGGAGGGTAGTTTGGTCTGTTTCAACCAGGGGATTTTGGAAAATTACAGAGTGATGTTATAGAATTAATATAACATAATTAAATTTTATGGATATTTTTATGAATTTCTGGACATTTCTGAGAAGATTGGGATGAATTTGGGTTTTTTTGGCAGTTTTGGCCAAGGGAAACCCTGCGCAGAGGAGGATCCCAAAAGGTGGTACAAACCCAATTTTTTTTTTGTTTGGATATGGGTATGGTAAGGTGGGTCAGTTAGTGACCCAAAAGAACTAACTGGGCTCAGTTTGAGTTAACAGAACTTATTTTACATCAATTTTAGCAAAACTCGTTATTAAAAGATAGTAATCTAGCTAGGGTCTAAAAGGAGTAGCTAAATCATATCAAATTCATTTTTGTAAAGCATAAGAACTATAAAAGAGGAAAATATCAGATTTATGAACATGTAAACACTCTTCAATCACTTCCCAAACATGGAATATTTATTATAGCACTCATTTTAATTCATTTACCCCCCATACATTGATAAAAAGGGTCTTATTGGAAAAACTGAGACATGATTATCTATGGGAAGAGATATATAGACCTGATAAATCTAATTTTCAGAATATTATGATCCTACATAATATGAATTACATCATGGACTGACCATTACATGATGCTCCAAAAGTAAGGGGCAGGAGGCCCAGATTATGACCAGCAAGGGGCTGTGAGCTTAAGTGAAGCATGGGATTCACTGGAGATCAACCCAAAATTTATGGAGGATGAAAATAAATCTCATAATCCTTCAATATCTGAAATCTATCGCTACACACATGCAATGGAAGAAAATGGGATGGAAGGAGAGGGGAATGGAAGGCTAGGGCTCATCTCCCAGCACACTGAGGCACAAAACTCAGAAGTAATGGTCACATAAGAATTATGCAATAAAATAATCAACCAAACTGAAGCAATGTGGTCGAATTCACCTTTAATATCCTTTCTGGATGACATGTTTAGCATGTGGAGGTCAATGGTGACCTGTGAGAGCAAGTCAACCCGATGGTTTCCCTAACCCTAGCCACATTAGCACCCCCCTTGGGAAATTTGGAAATTAGGACCATGTGGAATTGTTTCCAAGTCTGAATCATCCCTCAGATTTAGAAACTGCACCCTCCCTTAGTCAAAGATGTCGCTTTTGTGTTATGACAACTTTCTGCTTTTCCTGGCTCATAAGGAAATGTTCTTTCCTTCCAAAAACTTTCTTGCTTTTCTCCTTATAGATTTTGTGAGTTCTATAAGAGGAAAATTCACCCTCCCTTTGAAAAAATTTATTTCTTTTACCTTTGTCTTCTTTTCTGCTACTTTTATGAAATTTCCCTTTATTTCCATAATTGCTTTTGTCGTGGGGTTTCTTATTTTTCACCAAGGAAAGTTGACTTGTCCCCAATGTGTCCTCTTGACTTGAAAAGTTTATTTTCACATCATTTAATTGCATAATTAAAAATTAAATACATGCCTCAAAATAATTATTAGCAATATTTTTTTCGTAGGAAGAATAATTAATGTCATTTTGAGCCCCTAGGAACTTTAGCAAGGTCAACACTTTTAATGGTCAAATTGAGGGGACATGACAGTCTGATTTTAAAAGAGAAGGTATTTCTCTCTCTTGTCATGATTCATTGTTGTCTAAGACCTTTTATATGATGATTGGTTCTGATCCCAAGTCCTACTACCATGCTCGGAATGATCCGAGATGGCAAGCTGCTATGGAAGAAGGGTTCAATTCTCTTCGAAAAAATGCAATTTGGGAGCTAGTTTCCCTTCCACCTAGGAGGAAATTAGTTCAATGCAAGTGGTTGTATCAGAAAAGGGTTGCTGCAGATGGCACAACCTGCAATTATAGGGCACGGCTGGTTTCAAAATGGTTCTCCCGAGTTCAAGGAGTGGACTATCATGAGACCTTTCAACCAATGGAAAAGATGGATTCCATAAGACTAGTTTTGGCCATCACTGCATCCAAGCACTAGGAGGTGCATCAAATGGATGTCAAGATTGATTTTATTCATGGATACCTAAAAGTGGAGATATACATGAAGCCTCATGAGGGATATACATCAGATCCTTCCTTGGTTTGTAAATTGCAGAAATCATTATATGACTTGAAACAGGCCCCAAGATCTTGGTATGCCAAAATGGATGCCTTTCTGCTTTCACAGAACTTGCAAAGATGAAAATCTGATCCTAATGTATATTTTCAGAAGTATCATGGTAATATTCTTATCATTGTATGTTGATGACCTTTTGATAATGGGAAGCACACTTTCTTTGATTTCCTTTATAAAAACTGATCTTCATGATGCTTTTGAAATGAGTGATTTGGGCCTGCTGAGACCATTTCTCGGGATTCAAATCACACAAGACTTTCAGGGGATAATGGTAACTCAGTATTAATATATTTCATACCTTTTAATTAAGTTTAACATGGATGATCTCAAGGCTGCACCATTTCCTTTCCTCTCAGGAATCAATCTTGAAGAGGGAAAATCCACTCCACCCATGGATCCCACTATTTACTGCCAGTTGATTGGAGGCTTGCTATGCTTGACACATTCAAGGCCTGAATTTTTAAATTTCATGAATGTTGTATCAATATATATGCAAAATCCTCATGATCTCCATTGGAAGGAAGCCTAGAGGATCCTTCAGTACATTCAGGGCACTAGATCCTACGACATTCACTATGCTACATATTTTTAGATAGAGTTGGTCAGTTTTACATATTTAGATTGTGAAGGGGATTCCATAGATTAGAAGTCCAATTCTGGGTAGTTTTTTATGTTTTATGGTGGCCCCATTTTCTGGTCCAGCAAAAATCAGGTTTCCATTTCATTGTCTTCATCAGAGGCCGAGTATAGGGGAGCAGTGAATGATTGCATCCAAGTAGTTTAGCTACAAGGAATTCTTTTAGAGTTTAAGATTGGTAGTGATTTGTCTGTAGTCATATTTTGTGACAACCAAATTTATATAAATATCTCAATGGATCCATTTCAGTGGCAGATGACCAAACATGTTGAGATCCACATGCACTACATCAGGGAGTTGGTGCATGACAGGACAATTGGTATGCAATACTGCCCTATAGATGAGCATATTACAGATATTTTCACCTAGAAATTTACTAAGAAAAATTTCAATTACCTTCGTTCACTATTGGGGGTGAGTTCATCAAGCTGAAGGAAACTACTTCTTTAGTGTTCAGCTTAAGAGGGGGGGGGGGGGGGGTTCCCACTGGGTTTTCCCTCTTTTCTCACTTAGCAATTTATTTGAGCATTTTAGAGTTACTTTTTGTACAAGGTGACCTATGGCCTTTGTTGTTGGGGACCTAAAATTTTTATTTTTACTTCTCAACATGAGTATAGCTTAAGGGGAGGTGTTGGAGTCATCACCCAACCCACACACCTTTATTTGGTCAATTTGTCCTAATTACCTACTATCCTAAGTTAATTGACTCGAATTAATAACATCGGCATCAACACACCAGCGCATTCAGTGACATCAACATCAACACCAACACACTCCAATTAGGGAGGCCAAATAAGCCTTCTCCTTTAATCTGTTATTTTTTCAACATTAAGCTAGCATTATGTTAGGATCTTTATTGAGAGAATAACAAGTACATCAATCAAACACAAGAGACAATGAACACAGTGTTTTTGATCGGGGAAACCATAAATGGAGAAAACCCCACAACTTCCTCAGAGATAGAATCAACACAAGATGTAAGACCCCAAAATAGTAAGATGCACTCCCTACAACAATAATATTCTTCTTGTCTAGCCCCAGTGTCTTCTCCTTCCTCAACTATGCGCTACACTTGAGTGTGTGAGTGATGTGTTCTAAATAGAGACCCTAGCTCTCTATTTATACTAATCCTGACATGACTAAAACCCTACTAGGGCCGACCTCTACTAAGAGAGTCTAATAACCCTAGTGCCCAGGAACTACGGGGACTTTAACCCTTACACAATCGGAGGGTTACCCACTATGACTTGACATGACTTGTTTACATTATTGATTCTCCCGATCAAAACATAGGGGCATGGCAACATGACTCAATTACATAATAGATACATCCCGGAATAAACATCGGGTTACAATACATAAGATACATAGATGAATACATTCCAAAGTTACAAATACATAAACACTCCCTCTTAACTAGGAAGGTATTCTTTCGACACAATTTTTAGCACTTGTCTTCTTCTATGTATCAACTGGATCATCTCATCATCTACATCTCAAGTCTTCTGATTCTTCAAGTCATCTTCATCTTCATGTCATCTTCAGTCTTTGAATCTGGATCATCTCTTGATCTGGATCATCATGGACATCATCAATGGATCTGGATCATCTCTCGATCTAGATCAACATCATTGGATCTAGATCATCACTCAATCTGGATCATCATCACTAGACTGGATTTGGATCATCACTCGATCTGGATCTGGATATGGATCATCTCTCGATCTGGATCATCACTACTGGATCTGGATCATCACTCGATCTGGATCTCTCAGAGTCATCATAACTGGATCTCAATCATAGCTCGATCTGGATCTCATCTGATCATCATCATGTGTGTACTATCTCATCATAGGAATTTCTACAGAGCCAACTTCTTTCATGCTAGTTGTAGGCCTAACCATCAGGTAGGTCTTTTCCCAACACTAACATCTGACCTACTCATCAGAAAAGCATGCCCAACACTTACATCTGACCTACTCGTCAGAAAGGCATGCACAGCACTCACATCTGATCATGTAGTAAACTACAATCACATCAGAAAGGCCCCGCACTCACATCTGTCATGGAAGGAACTGAATCCTCTCACCATGATATAATGGCCTGCCCTTACATCTGACATGGAAGGAACTGAATCCTCTCACCATGAAAGAATGGCCCGCAATTACATCGGCCATGGAAGGAACTTAATCCTCTCACCATGCTAGAATGGCCTGCACTTACATCGGCCATGGAAGGAACTTAATCCTTTCACCATGACGGAATGGCCCGCACTTACATCGACCATGGAAGGAACTTAATCCTCTCACCATGACAGAATGGCATGCACTCACATCTGACCTAGAAGGAACCAAATCCTCCACCCTTGTCAGAAATGCCCCCAGTCCTAGACTGAGCTACCTGGTAACTGACCAGGTACCTCCACTCTCTCGGAGAGTGGCAGTTTCCCTTACATCTGTCCTACTTGATAGAATGGCCAGCACTCATATCTGACATGGAAGGAACTGAATCCTCTCACCATGACAGAATGGCTCGGCCCTTACATCTGACCTACTCGTCAGAATGGATTTGGATATTTAGCACTCATATCTAACATGGAAGGAACTAAATCCTCTCACCATGACAGAATGGCTCAGCCCTTACATCTGACCTGCTTGTCAGAATGGCTTTGGGACTCATCACTTTCCCTTGGAGGAAACCTTAATCTAGAGAACACCAAGCTTCTCCCTGAAGTACTCGAACTTCAGTCTGGCTAATGGCTTCATCAACACATCATCTATCTGTTCCTCCGTCGCAACATACTGGAGCTTCATTGCTCCTCTCTACACCATATCCCTGATATAGTGATAATTGATCTCAATGTGCTTCGACTTGTCATGGAACACTGGATTCTCTGAAAACTTCACACAACTCTGGTTGTCACAATGTATACAAGTAGCATCCATCTGGAGATCAAATAAATCAGACAGTAGCTTCCTTAGCCATAGTGCCTCACAACTAGCTGAACAAACTATGACATACTCTGCTTCAGCTGTACTCAGTGCCACACAAGATTGATTTCGGGTAAACCAAGAGATCACACCTGATCCCATACTGAAGCAACACCCTAAAGTGCTCTTCCTATCGATGACACTGCCTGCCCAATCTGAATCAACATAAACCTCTAGGTTGATCTTTTGATTTGCATCGTACTTGAGCCCATAATCAATTCTACCCCTCAGGTACCTCAGAACATGCTTTGTAGCAATCAAGTGAACATTTGTCGGATCTGTTAATAACTAGCTCAAGGTGTTCACAGCAAAGAAAATGTCCAGTCTCGTGTTCGTCAGGTACATCAATGACCCAATCATATGACGATACATCATAGCATCAATCAACTATGAAGAAGCATCATTCAATAGCTTCAGGTTTGATTCCATAGGTGTTGCCATAGTCTTACAGTCCATCATCCCAAACCTCTTCAGGATCTCTACTGCATACTTCCCTTGTCCAAGGAAGATTCCATTCGTACTCTGCCACACCTCCATACCTAGAAAGTAATGCATCATACCCAAGTCCTTCATCTCGTACTCGACAGCAAGCTTTCTCTTCGTATTAGTAATCAACCCATCCATACCTGTCATGAACAGATCATCTACATATAGTAGAAGCATCACTGGGTTGCCATCTTCAACCTTGTAGTAAAGGTTGGAATCTGCTTTACTCTTGGTAAAGCCCAAACTAGATATAAAGCTATCAATTCTACCGTACCATGTCCTGGGTGCCTGTTTCAAACCATACAGGGCTTTCCTCAATCTACATACATGAGAGTCCCTGTCATGTGTCTCAAAAACGAGTGGTTGTTCTACATACACTTCCTCTTCCACTACACCATTCAAGAAAGCAGTCTTGACATCCATTTGGTGTATCTTCCATTTCATCACTGCAGCTAGAGCAAGTACTGATCTGATGGAAGTGTATCTGGCTATAGGTGCAAAGGTCTCCTCATAGTCTATTCCTTCTTTCTAAGAGAAACCTCGAGCTACAAATCTTGCCTTATACTTTTCAATGCTACCATCTGCAGTATGTTTGATCTTGTAGATCCATTTGGAAGTTACAACTGACTTCCCGTCTAGTCTTGGGACAACATCCCAAACATCATTCTTCATGATCGATTGGTACTCTTTGATCATATCATCCTTCCATTCTTTCTGTTCTGCTACTTCTTCATAACTGGAAGGTTCTTTATCAATGAAATCACATAGTAAAGCTACATACCTGGAATAGGATCTGGTCCTCTTTCTTTCTCTATGATTCTCTTTTGGATCCCCATATCTTTCTGCACCTTGGATAAGTTCTCATACCCAAGAAGGTTTCCTATTATGAGGATTCTTCTCCAGAGGTGGATCTACAGGTATTTGTGGTTCTTCAAATTCTCGATCTTCTTCTCAAGTTTCTTCAATCATGGTTGTATCATGAATTCTGGGTGCTTCTACTTCTTCAGGTTCTTCAGCAGGTCTCTTTCTGGATTTGTTGTAAGTTATGTCTTCATCAAATGTCACATCCCTATTGATGTCAATCTTTTTATATCCTAGGAAATATATTCTGTAAGCCTTCGAGCTTTCAGAGTATCCCACAAATATACCCTTCTTTCCTGAAGGATCTAATTTAGTCTTCTTCTCTTTTGGAATGTGGATGTACACAGGACAACCGAATATTCTGAGATGGTTGACTTCTGGTTTCTTGCCAGAGAAGACTTCTTCAGAAGTCTCGTTCTTGAGTACTCTATGTGGAGTATGGTTCTGTACATATACCGTCGTTCTGGTAGCTTCTACCCAAAGATGCATAGGAAGGTCTTGATCATGAATCATGGCTTTTGTAGCTTCCATGATGGTTCTTTTCTTTCGTTCTGCAACCCCATTCTGTTGTGGATTATAAGGAGTGGACAACTCCCTCTTAATCCATGATTCTTTGCATAGCTCTTTGAACTCATTTGAAGTGAATTCTCCGCCATTATCTGATCGAATGGTATTGATATTCTTTTCAGTATGGTTTTGCAAAACTAGATTAGCCCCTCAAAATTGGATTCTGCTTCGACAGAAAGATGCACCCTAAGGAGGAGAGTTGTTCCACCTTACTTTTGCTGAAAATCTATGAAGGAAGATCCATGAACTAGGAATCCCTAGTTCCCACAACTGCACAGTGTCTTCTTCTTAGGTTAGCTCTGATACCATGTTAGTTTTTCAACATTAAGCTAGGATTATGTTAGGATCTTTACTAAGAGAATAACAAGTACAACAATCAAACACAAGAGACAATGAACACAATGTTTTTGATTGGGGAAACCATAAATGGAGTAAATCCCGCAACTTCCCCAGAGATAGAATCAACACAAGATGTAATATCCCAAAACAGTAAGATGCACTCCTGATAGCCGCGTAATCTTCTTCTTGTCTAGCCCCAGTGTCTTCTCCTTTCTCAAATATGCGCTACACTTGAGTGTGTGAGTGATGTGTGCTAAATAGAGACCCCAACTCTCTATTTATACTAATCTTGACATGACTAAAACCCTACTAGGGACGACCTCTACTAGGATATTCTAATAACCCTAGTGCCCCAGAACTGTGGGGACTTTAACCCTTACACAATCGGAGGGTTACCCACTATGACTTGACATGACTTGTTTACATTATTGATTCTCCCGATTGGAACATCGGGGCATGACAAAATGAATCAATTACATAATAGATACATCCCAGAATAAACATAGGGTTTCAATACATAAGATACATAGATGAATACATTACGAAGTTACAAATACATCAACATAATCAGGGAGGCTAACTAGGCTTCCTCCAATCAGGGAGCAAATATCAAGTGATCTGCTTGTCATAAGTGCACTAATTAGCTAAGTGAATGTTGTTTCACCTAACAATCAGTTAAGATGAATTGGAAAAGTGCCTTCCTCATCCATTTGTCTATTTTTGGCTAATTTGGGTTAACTCGAGTGAATTAAGGCACCTGCAACAACTTCTAGTGAGTAGTTTCAGTTCAATTCGCCTTGATCGGAGCTAACTTGAGTTAGATATGCACCCCCACCTACTGATTGACATGAAATTGAGTTCTATTTAGTTAGACTCAGTCATTATTCCACTCTTATTTAGTTAGGAATCAATTCAAGTCAATCATGGCTCAGTTAGTGGTTAGCTGGTGTGTTTAGTGTAGCTAACGGATAGTTAAGCTACTCTCTGTTGCTGCCTTTCACACACCTGGGTCACGTAGTAGAAATATTCAAGCCAGTCAGTGTGTCCTTGGGGGAAAGCCTCGAGTCAAGTTTGTCACCTTATTCTTGACTCCTCCATTTAGGCTCAACTCCTAACGAAGCCAAGCGGGGTATACCCTATTAAGTTACTAAGGAAAAATTGTTTAGTATGGTGATGTTAAATTGAATGAGTTACTTAGGAGTTTGAAATTTAACCATAAACAACCATAGATGACAAGATACAAAATGAGCGCACGAAAGCACAATGTTGAGACACACTATATATATATAGAAAGAAAATAGCCAGTTCCTTAAAATGAAGTCAAAAGATAGTGAATTTTTTGCGATTTCCTCTTTGTACGTTTTAATTTAATGTCAAATATGAGTTGATTAAAATTAGGCGAAGGGGTGGACTCCAGATATACCTGAGAATACTTGGAGTATGTCCAAAACTAAACCTTCACGGCTACTCGCAAGGAATATGTGGGCTGAATGGAGTCTTTGGGGCTATTGTTCATAATGCACACGCAGGTGTAACAGAGATCGGTGCCCTGAGGTCACTTTTCATGAGTTCTCGCTTCCTTTGGGTATTTTTCCACCGTAATGGTTTGATCGAGGTTTTGGATTTTCACCTGATGGTTTTTCTATTTCAGAGAGTGAATCCTAATTATTTTAGTCACTCAAGTGATTTTGATGTAGCTTGACTAATCGGACGAACCGCATCCAAGTGCAGAGCATACACACCGGAGTCTTGTCAATTTTAGTAAATTTTAAGATAGGTGTTCTTGATAAAAAGAAAACCCTCCAGGAACCTCTTTCGATCCAAGTGGATCTCAATAGGGGAATCAAGGAGGGGTTAATTTTAT
Source organism: Pseudotsuga menziesii (assembly GCA_001517045.1). Lineage (NCBI taxonomy): Eukaryota > Viridiplantae > Streptophyta > Pinopsida > Pinales > Pinaceae > Pseudotsuga > Pseudotsuga menziesii. The sequence continues at coordinate 226,799 of LPNX010258598.1, forward strand.
TATAGCTGATGAAATAGTTGATGACAAAGAAAACAAATATACACAATGCCAGTTTTCTAATTAGTCCTACCATGCATCTCTTTCCCCTTTCAGGGAAATCGGGAAGTCGTGGGATAAGTATTAAAATTAATTCGAAACCTCAAATATGGAATATGGAAATGATTATAAATAAAAGTATACTACCCTACATATTATAACTACGCTATATTAAAAAAGGATAAACGAAAAGCAAAAAAAGACACGGACGCAAATCCCCCCAGGGGGGATGGTAAAGAGCCTATTCGAAAATATATTTTGTTTTTATTAGAAGTGATTTACAACATCAGTAAATTTAAATTGATGCACTTTTGTCCTTGTTATCTGGGATCCAAAGGCTTACAACAAGATTGTAACAAGATAAAATCAAAACACGGCGGTGGGGGAAGCTTCCAGGAAGCTTTGGTTCGTCCAAGAGTTGGAAAATGGGCAGACTCTCCTTATCTTTTTTGTTATACCTGCTAAAAAATAGAAAGAAATTAAAATCAAATGTTCCCAAACACACTTTAAAAGTGTTTTGGGTCAGCACGCTAGTTACCGAAAAAAAACTAAGTAAAAAATTGTTAAAAGGGGCTAATCTAGTTTTGCAAAAAGGAACCAAGGAAAGCAAGCTTTCCTTGGGATCTTGGATTGTTGTTTGGGAAGCCAATGATGTATGCACTTTTATTTCAGAATTTAAATATTTGAAGAACGAAAAATGAAACTACCTTATGATCAAACTTTAGACCTATGCTTTAGCTGCTTGCAAAAAAAGAAATTTCTGCACCTAGATCTATCTTTATGAAATGATATTCTTTATGAAATTATAGATATAAGAAGAAAGAATATTATAAACTAGATCTAACAATATATATTACATTCTTAGAACTAGATCTAATCATAAGAGGAAGAGACAGGTAACCGGAAGATTGATTTTAATAGAAAGGAGGAAGAGAAGGGGAAAGGCCTGTTGTTGGATGGATCTGCAATGGAAACTTGTTAGTGGAATATAGAGTGGAAATTCCTTCACAAAGTTTTTGGATGTACAGTGGATTGAAACTAGATCAACATCTCGTCCAATCCTTGCTACCTGAAAGCTAAACACACAATCCTACATGAAACCTCATGAGATCTGAATATATATATGAAAAAGAGACAAGAATTACATGCAAATAAAATTATTAAACATGTATAATCTAGATCTTCAAACATATATGCTATGAGAGATATAAAAAACAAGTAACCTTACTTGCCCAACTATACTCCTATTGATTCAGCTGAATCGTTCAAGCCAAACAGGGTTCAGATGCATAAATTGAGAGAAAAGACGGCAACATCAATAGCCGTAAGACAATGCTTAATCTACACACATGAGAGCATTACACCATTTGGCCTCCAAAGCTTCTTTATTCCAACAATCAAAAGATTACAATAGTATTACAATAGCAAGCCCTTCAATCCAACTCTAACTAACTTGGAAGAGGCAGCTTGAGCTTTATTTATACAAAAAAAGGAGATTTAGCCCAGGGGGGTGCAAATCCTAAGGAGATAGACCACTGTAGTTGAAGGAGAGTCCATCAATGTCTGATTTGTGTCTAGTTGAGCCAGATTTGAGTCTCACTTAGTGCAACTATCAATCGGGGGGGCTGATTTGACTGACACCTCGACCTGTTGATTGAAGCATCCACCAAAACTCATCTAGATGAGCCAAAAATTGTGGAGGAGAGAGGGAGGGCGAAATTCCCCATAAAGGATACTGAAGCTCAACTGTGAATCTGTCCAGATCACCTCCTTCATTTAAGGATTTCTTAGATCCAATCAATCTGGTTCAGATCTTACTGATTTCAATCAAATCGGTTGAGAATCCACTTATCTAGGATTTTTTATTTTCTCCATTATTCATCAATTTATTAATTAAAATAATCAATAATTGATTTTTTGGGGCTTTCTGACATGAGTGACGGAAAATCACTCAAAACTAGGAAATAGCGGGTCCATGGGTTTACATGATGCTCTTAGCTTGAAAATGAGCACCTACATGACTGAAACTGATTATTTGGCCCACTTTTATTAAAAAATCAAATTTTCTAATTAAACTATTAAAAAATAGCCTAAGTTTTGGAAAAATTAAATTTTAATAAAAAACATTGAAAAAATTAAAAAAATAAAAAAGTTGAAGAAACCTAGGGGGACTTAGACATGTTCATATGACTTGACCATGATGCCTAGCATGTTTATACATTAACACATAGACTCTAATAACCTCAATAGGCCTAAATGCCAAGCCAAACACCCCAACTTTGGAGGTATGGAGTGAAAAACTCAGAAATTATCAGTCGTTTATTCAAGAACCAATAATAAGCAACGGAAAAAACACCCTGGGCTGATCGGATTTACAAATAAAGTCTAAGAGACCGAGTCTTTTACAGACACTATCATTCTAGAAAATTTATTAAAATTCCCCCATGGGGTATGATCATGTGATATAGTACAACAAAGCTTCCCAGAAGTAAGACTGAATGTCTTCTAAAGTCCGAACAAGTTATCCTTGTCCGATTCACCAGGCTCACTTGATAAAAAAACCACTAAGTACAACTTAGGTGGTAACATTCTCATCTATGCAATTTGAATGAACTCCAAGGAATTCGAATTGTCTTTCATTCATGCAAGTTGTATGACACTGTATCATCTCTCATTATTTATTATTGATAATATACAGCTGCAACCTCTAATTGCAGCACTGTTAATGTCATTTCATGTGTAAAATTGGCTTGAATCTTCTGTACGATATGCTTTAGTCTTAATATTACTGTGGCTGAATTTCATAGTATCTTGTTTTGAATTTTCAATGTAGATTATAGATGTAGAAATTTTTTTCCTTAATGTTTTATAAAATCTCACTTAGATGAAACATGATTGTGTGGACTTATTTATTGGTAATGGTGTGAAACTTGACATATATTTATTATTGAGTGGATTTGTGCCTCATTGGGAGTCTGGTTAATAATGGGGAGAATTGTGAGTAGGATCTGTTGGCCCAAGGAGAAGATAGGTAGAATTAAGTTAGAATTCTTCTAGGAATGTGAAGATCTCGGATGTGTGACAGAGGAAGTTGGGTTGGAGGAATATATATGAAAGAAGAATTAGCGGGATAAGGAAAGCTGAGACATAAGCAACCTTGAAGGAGGAAGTCCATGATAGAAGGGAAATATGAGACGAGATCATCCGTGAGAGAATGAGCCATGATAGACAGAGTGCATCGACTAAAAAGGACAACTAAATATATCATGGGTAAGAAGTCATCTAGATTCAGCTGTGTTTTACAGAATAAAGCATCTTTGTATTTTGGGCCGATAGTTCCTATTGATAGTTGCAATGAGAATGTATGAGAATAGGAATGACAGCTTGTCAGCTAACAGATTGAATTTGACTGATAATGACATGTAAAGAGTCTATAAAAGGAATAACCAAGCTATATGCGGGTTACTTCCTAGCTTGTCGGTTCCTAGTAAGTCGTTTGCATCTGTTACTTCCTAGATATTATGTGTTTGTTGGAAGAGTCAAAGAGAAGAGTGAGTCAATCCAGGTTGTGTGTGAATCAACAATAGAGTTGAAGAGAAGAGCAAGTTGATCCAATCTATGTGCATATCAATAGTAGAGTGAGAAGAGAAAACTTCAGAGATCTGCGACCACAGAGCATGAGAGAAGAGGGAAGTATGTATAGAATGTACAAGAAAATATAGAACAAAGTATTCCATTGAGTGCACATATGAAAGGTGCATATATTTTTCATGCCATATGAATATTTCCTTTGTGGTTTTTTCGAGATGGGTTTCCATGTTAAATACTGTTTCAATGTGTATTTCATGAATTTATTTATGTCACATGAATGTATGATATGAATAAGTGTTAATGTATATGCTTATAAATAGTTATTTTATGCATTTGTCACATTGTTGCTAGTTGGAATAGATAATAAGGAATTATATTGACTGTTTCAATCTCTGTCGACAGATAAATAGAGTAATATCTTGAATGTGTATAATAAATATAATTAAGAAACCGATCGAATTCAGTCAAGCGAGTTGGTAAGGTGTTGTGAGAGGATAAATTCCCACCCAAGTCTAGAAATTTGGTTTCAGAAGTTACACATAAGAGATATATTGGATGCGACTGCATCATCTTTGTAGGTGATGCTGACTAAGCCTTGCTCTTTCGAGTCGATATTTTGGGATTTATTTTTGTACAAAGAAGGTTTGAACCTAGGTCGAAGGGACAAACGCCAACAAATGGTTTCATTTTTGGGACCCTGAATCATTGTGTTGAGGGATATGTTTTGGCATCTGACGAAGCTGGAAATTCAAGAGTGGGATGATTCTAAAGGATTAGAGTTTGCACGAGAAGAAAGTGAAGGATCTTGGTTGAATCCAACAAAGTGGTTGAAGCTATACCTATTTTGTGAGTTTCCTATTGTGTTGTATGAGTGGTTGTTGAAGCTAGTGACCCAACGAAAAAAAATTCCAAGGTAGACAATCGAAAGAGTGGAATCCTCAGCTCATTCAGCGATTGAAAAGTATTAGTAACCCTATTTCAAGGGCTGTTGATTTTTGGGTAGACAAAATTTTGGAGGGATACATTACTGAGTTTATTGTCGACACAATAAAATCATATAGTGAGGCTAAAAGTATTTATTTCCAATGACCACAAGGAAGATACTTGACATCTTGAAGAACTTGGATAAAGATGCTTGTATGCAAAAAAGGAATCCTAAGAATACAGTCCAACAAATAAAGAACTATATTTAAAGAATTGGGTTATGTTGCAGAAGAAGTGTGTGAAAAATGGAGCTAACTAAGATGATATGTTCTTTAGTGATAGTGGAACTCGACTAGAAGGCAGAGATCTAAGAAGTGGAAGTTTATTTCGTTTGGGAAAAAGAAGAAGAATTGTGACAAGAATAGGAAGATGTAGTACGACCAGAGGAGAATATTATGAGTTGATGTCGCACTCTGGAAAAGGATATTGTGACAAACATGAGGAATATCATTCTATATCAGAAAGAGAAGGAGAAGAAGCAGAACCTACAAATATAGAGTATGAGTATGGAACACCTATGACCCCATGTACATCTTCGTAGGTAATATCTATAAACTTGACTCCTAGTCGATTTGTAAATACAAATAACAATAATAGTGGAAATAATGGACAAGGGAGTCCTTCTAGCCAAAATGTATGTCCATGAATACCAAGAGTCCACATAATGGCTTGAAACAATATTAAGTTACCGATATTCAATGGAAATGGGTTAGAATACCCAAAGAAACATTGGTTTCTATGTGAAGCTACATGGATTTTACAACAATTCCATGATGATGCAATAAAGAAGGAATAGATGATCATGACTCTAAGGGGTCATGTGCTCGATTGGTATATGAATTTTCATGTGGTTTTGACAGAAGTTGCACAAAAAAATATTGACCAAATTTGAGTAGAATTAATAGATGAATTCAGAAAGACTAAATTTGAAGCTTAGTGTATTATAGAAATTAATGTGATCAATAAATTGCCTATAGTTTCCATGTGGGAATTAGACCATATATTTAAGAAATTAAGTGCTAAAGTAAGATTTCAGATATTGGACATATGGCACAAGGAATGGTTTATTGCAGCACCGTTGCCACACATCTGAATTCCATCAATGCAAATGAAGATTGTTTCTCATACTAAATATATGGAGATAAAAATGAAGTTGGAATCATAACCAATTGGAGAGCCTGGTTCATGAATGATTCAAATTCATCTGCATTTAGTTAAACTTATGATGCGACTCCAGGACATTACTAAAGGGAAGGAAATTCGAGAAGAATTCTTGTGTGCCAGGTGTAGAATTGAAGAACACCATAAGAACAATTGTTTGAAATTGATGAACTATGTCACGACAAGAGTGCCAAATACGATATATGCACAAGGGATTCCTTGGTGTAGAATATTCTAAACAAGAGGATATCAGTTGGAAGCATGTTTGTACTTGTAGAATATTGTAAGTACGTCAGCTAGTTTGTACTACAAATTTTGTAAATATGTAGGCCATGATGAGAAGGATATCAGAGCTTTCCATCTACTGTAGGAGAAAACGATGGATAGCTATTTGATAAAGAATGAAGAACATGTGCAAGTTGAGAGAGCACAATCTCAATATCCACCGACCCAATATCAACAAAATTTGTATCCTCAACCCTAATATCAACAAAATATGTATCCTCAACCCGAATATCAACAAAATCAGTATCCACAGTAACAATACCATCAGCCAAGGGAGTGGGGGGGGGGGGGGGGAAATTTTTGAGGTCGAGGACAACAAGGAGAAGTAGAATTTGGTCACAGAAGAAGACAATTCATATGTTATAATTGTGTACAACCAATACATTTTTCTAGGGGCTATGCGAGCCCTGCAAATACATCTTCCTACTATAAAACATTTGATCATACTCTCCAACAATGTCCACAACTGATTGTGAAGTGATAGGATATAAATGTGGGAAATCCAAACCCTTTGCAAAATCCTAACCCAAATCCAAACCAGAATATCTAGATCATTTCTTTTGAGCCAAGAGAAGAAAATATTGTTTTCGTGACAAGAGGAGGTGTTGCAACTAGAGCAGACCAAGATACACAGCATGACCAACTATAGATGTGAACAACAACACAAAAGAAAGTGTTGTTTTATGTCCAACGAGAAAATTAAGTATTGTTGGATGCGTGACTAGAATTAGTCGATAAGAATCAAGCATCGATGTCTGCTCCTGCATTGCTAAGAACACCGATAAGGGAGATGCCTGAAAGATTCAATCAACTATTTCGAAAGAAACCAATGGGAAGGGTTAGTAAATTTAAATATTTTTTCAGAAGTTGCTTATCTCTAATACACAATAAATATGTTGTCACAAAATTGATAACTTAAATAGAAGAATAAGAAGAAGAAGTATGGTCAGACAAAAGAATAACCCATGTGGGAAAAATATTCAAGACCGATCGCGAGTTAAGAATGAATTATTAGATAGGATATTATGATATGGATTATATTATCCAGGATTTTGGATTTGACATCAACATTCTAACAAGAAAAACATGGGAAATCATGGGGAAACCATGACTATATTGGTCTCCCATTCAACTAAGATTAGAAAATTAGTCGAAAGTCCTACCTATTGGTAGACTGACTCAAGTACCTGTCGAGGTAGAAGGCCTAATAACAGATGTTGATTTTGAAGTAATTGACATTATCGATGACACAAACCTATATACTGCACTTTTGGGGACCGGATGGGTGATAGATAACAAGACAATAATAAATTTTAAGAAATGAATCTTATCATTTGAATATTTAGAGCTAATGGTGGTTGTGCCAATCGATCCTGTAGAAGGTCAGAGATACATTGAGCCAGTAAATAGTGAAGGAAAAGGATACTATCTTGACCATATTTATAACATCACATCTCTGAGGGACAACTATGTAAATCCAACAAATGACAAAAATATTAGTTGGACAAGTATTAGCTCATGTACATCATATTATTGTGAAGCATTGGAAAACTGAGAGAATCGAATGTATGAAGTATCCATGAGAAAGTGCACTAGAATTTCACTGTTTGTCTGACGAGTAGGAACTGAGGCAAGTGAGATACCTACCAATGAAGGGTTACCTAACCTTACATATTTTTTGATAGAGTTTGAAGAAAAACTCAAAGAACATCAACGCTTGTCCACCTTTTACTTCATGTTGAATGCTACGTCTGCCAGATGGTGGGTTGCACATAAAGAATCTATCTCAGAATGGATACAATGTCGAAGATTGTTGGAGATAAGCTTCATAGAAGATATCAGTTATAATGGTCAAAAGTATACAGTATTGACTAATCCTGTCGACCATATTGAGTATTGTCATGCGACATGGGATGCATGTGCATGACAGAAATGGGTTCATCAATTCATACACACATTAGACATGATACCAAGGAGTTGGTATACATTAGTTGAACTGAGACACAAAACTATTGAATGGGATGAATTAACTACTAGATTCATACACACATTTTATTTTGTTGATGATGATCCGTCGATTGATGTTTCATTGCAAGTAATCAAGATAAAGATATTTGAAGATATCCTTGCTACAATGATGAACTTCAATCAGTGTGGTGCAATAATTCAGCACTATATAGAGACACATTGTGATGGGAGAACCTAGTGACACTGAACCACTCGATGTAAACATACCTAAGTATGAAGGTACACACATAGTGGAAGGATTTGGTATTTATAGCTACCAATTTTTGAATCCACTAAAGGTAAAAAAAGTAAATATTGGAACCCAAGTGAATCCAAAATTTACCAATATTAGAGATTACTAGGATGATGATACCATCAGGAAAATCACATATCTATTGCATGAGTTTCAAGATCCATTCCCTATGAAATTCTCATAGATGAAAGGGATTATCAAATAACTTGGAGAAATGAATATACCTTCAAATCCCAATGCAAAACCTTTCAATATGTGACCATACCAATTGAATATGTGGTATAAAAAAAAGGTCAAGGCAGAGACAGACCCAATGCTGGATGTAGGTATCATAGAGCCTGTAGAAGAATCAGAATGGATCAATCTGATAGTAGTGCAAGATGAAAATACTACTGGTGAAGTGTGGATTTGTGTCAGCTTAAGGAAATTGAACGATGCTTGTTTACATTACCCATTTTTGACTCCATTTACAGATGAGGTACTCAACAATGTCATGGGTCAAGAAATTCATTCATTCACTTATGGGTACTTTGGCTACCATTATATTAGAATTGCAAAGGAAGAGTGACACAATACCACATTTGCAATGGATTTTGGTCGTTTCCAATACATGATATTTCCTTTTGAACCTAATAATGCTCCTACTATTTTCTCTACAATAGTAGTGGCCTCCTTCAAATATTTTATTCACAAATTTCTTGAGGTCTACTTAGAAGATAGGATAGTATTTGGGATCATAAAGGGTCATATTGTGTCACATGCCCCAATTTGCAAAACAATTTAATGTTATTGAGGAACATTATGTTATATTTTATGCTAAGTTTGTAATTGATGACCAAGTGGGGTCAAGGATAATTAATGTATTTCAAAATATTCTATTAATAAATAAATAAATGATGAGACAACATCTTAGGGAAGCTATTAAAAGAGTGTTAACTGGTCACTTGGTGGAGGAGACTGGGTGGATAGTATACTGACAAGTGGCAGCATCCTCAAACTACTTCTAATTGTTGTAGGTGGCAACTTCCCTATAATTGTGTTCATGATTCCCCAAGAAAGGGGAATCAGAGCAGGTGGCTCATTAAGTAAAAACTAACCCAAAATACCTAGGAATTATTACAAAAAATTCCCATTGAAGATAGCTGAGGATGCTCACTTCTGGAATGGTGATCATTCAGTGTGAATGAAGGGCACATTAGAAATTTGATTGAGGGGACTTATTGAAGTGAGTTTGAGGGGTTAACTGCTGAGAACCGAACTTATGCAGTTGTTAGGATGAAGTTCTTGCTACTGCGAGCAAGTTTGTATTACTGCTATAATTTGACCAGCCAGGTGACAGAAGGTCTTAAGGATACATCCTTCACCTATTACTCTACCACGAGGACCAGGAAACAGGCTCGTGCGTACTGAGGAAGTACAGATTAATATTTCTTCAGGAATTGGTTGGGAGGAACAACCTCCTTAAGCTGTTGTCACCTCATCATTTGACAGGTTTTTATTTGTTCAGGTTATTTATAATTTATTTACTATTTTCAGTAAATGTTTAATAGTTTTTCAAGGATATGCATGTTATTATTTTGTTAGGGTTTATGCAGAAAATATTTTTGTGTATTGATAAACTTAGTGATTGTAGAGTATGTTTAAAATAGTGGTATTATTGCTAAGTGAAAAGTAAATAGAAATAAATTGCCATATTGTATTTTTCCATGCCTTGTATAGGAAGTACTCTAGTACAGCTGGTTGATTAAGTAGATGTGATGATTTATTTATCAACTCGGAATGAAAAATGAAAATGATTACTTTTATAGTTTGTATGTGATTCATTATAGAAATTAGCAGTATTTGCTCTATATATCAACTCAGAATGAAAAATGAAAATGATTACTTTTATAGTTTGTATGTGATTCATTATAGAAATTAGTAGTATTTTCTCTATCTACTGGAAGTATATGTATTATCTAATACAAGATAGGAACCGAATATATATTAATTATTAGTAGTCATACTAATCATAGAACTATTATTAGTACTAATAGTTAACACAAACATAATATATAAAGTTAAATAAATAAACATAGGAATAGTAAAGAAAATATTACTTAGGGTTTGAACCTAGATAGTACTCCTTATGTTCTTATAATAACTTAATTCTAAGTTCATAGTTGCATTCTGCACTAAAAAAAAACCCATATGTGTTACTGTAAACCTCAAGAATTTACCTGGGGTTTATGAAAGACAGGTTTTTTATTTCTTTACAAAATTGCAAAATCTTACTCTTGTGGAAATTGAACCCAAGTGATAGAAAAATTGCACTCACAAAATTGCTAATCAAACATGCAAATTTACACACAAAGGAGAGTGAAATTGGAGCATAACACTAATCTGTATTGAATAAGAGTACAATAGCCAAACTTATGAAGTCATAGGCTGCTGCAATATATAATTACATGAGAGATTCGAATGCATAAGGATGCCATTTGAAATAGTCAAAAAGTAGGCTTACTAAATCTAGTCAAATCCCCCATAGGTGCATAAAGCAGTTTCCAAATCTACCTAGAGGATCACAAATTGGAAAAGTCAAGTAGGAAAGCTAATAAGTGATGGAAAGACAACTCATACATGCTTTTATTAGGAGAAAAGAATGGAGGATGATGAGGGAAAAAAACAAGTCAACTACACCTAGTCTTACTTTCCCTTTCGCCATAAATCTCAATAAAGCAGGTAACTTAGCAAAAAAAGCAGATATACGCTAGGGATGATCTGGAATAAAGTATATATGATAAATATGGATTCCAGGAGGTTTCCCAAGTGCTCCATGACTCACTTTTAGCAATTTTTACTTCTAGGACATGTGGGAGACAACTTGCATAGAGTGGAATATTGGAAACTAGGCAAATAAGACAAAAATGGATTAATTAATGTCTAAGGTAGCTAAATATGGGTTGATTATTCTAACACCCCCCCTTAAGCCTGAATTTATGAGTAAATACCAAAAAACTATAGGGCCTAGCAATAAGGCTTATTCACCCTTTACATACTGCATGCCCATTTAACCAAGGAAAGAGGCAACAATCCCGTGGGAAAATCCTCCCTTAAACATGGACAATAAAAAAAAAATTGAAAATATTATCATCAATCATGCTTCACAACATGACCAAAAATCCCCAACAGTGATTTGAGATTGTTGAATGTCTTCTCACAAAAAACTTTGCTGCAGATGTCTGCTACTTGTTCTGAAGATGCATAGAAGAGTAGGTGAATGGTGCCATCATGCACAAGCTGTCTGATGTAGTGCATATGGATCTCAATGTGTTTGGTTCTTTGTCTCTGAACTGGATCATTACATATTCGAATGGTTCTTTGATTATCACAATATATAATAGTTGAAAACTATGATTCGAAGCCACACTCACCAAGTATCCCCTGCAACCATAAACATTGAGTTGTTGCATTTACAACTCCTGTGTACTCTGCTTCTGTATATGAGAGTGCTATGGCACTCTGTTTCTTGCTTGAACAACTGATTGGTCCTTCAGCAAGCATGAACACATATCCTGATGTTGACTTTCATTTTGTGTTGTCACCTGCCCAATCACTGTCAGTAAACCCAATCAAATCAAGATCAGATTTAGCTTTGTAGAAGATCCCATGAGTTCTTGTTCCCTGAACAAAGTCAAGGATCATTTTGGCTGCTCTCTAATGGATCTCATGAGGTTGATCCATGTATATTGAGGCCACACTTACTGTATAATAAATATTAGGTTGAGTGTGTGTAAGGTACATCAAACACCCAATCAACTACCTCTACAGTGTATTATTTACCATAGGAGAAGAACCTGCTTCTTCAAGCTTAACTCCTAAAAGGAAGGGAGTCTTTCTTGGCTTGCAATATTTCATGTTGAAATTTTTCAGCAAATCTAAATCATACTTGGGCTGATGTAATTTTTTTCCATGTTTGGATTGAACAATTTGGAGACCCAAGAATTGGCTCAACAACCCCAAATCAGTCATAGAAAATGCATGGTTCATTGCATCCTTCAAGCAGACAATTTCTTTCTTTGAACTTCCTATAATCAGAAGGTCATCCACATACAAGACAATAATCATCAAAGAACCATGAATCAGCTTCAAATAAACATTAGGATCAGACTTGCATCGAACAAAACTCAATGACAACAGAAATCCATCAATATTGGCATACCAAGCCTTGAGGGCTTGCTTAAGCCCATACAATGATTTCTTTAGCCTGGAAAAAAAATATGGATTAGTAACAAACCCTTGAGGTTGCTACATGTAAATATATTTAGTAAGATCTCCATTCATGAAATCACACTTCACATACATGTGATGTACCACCCACTGCTTCGAAGCTGCAATGGCTAAGGCTAGCCTGATGGAGTCCATCTTTGCCATTGGTGCAAAGGTTTCATTGTATTCAATACCATGTACCTATGAGTAGCCCTTGGATACCAATATTTCCTTATATTTCAGAGGTGAACCATCAGCATCAAACTTATTTTTGAAAACCCACTTACATTGAACTGGCTTCCTCCCTAGGGGAAGATCAACCAGTTCCCAAGTGTTCTTCTGGAGTGAGCTGAACTCTTATTTCATGGTTGTTTGCCATCTTGGATCATGTGCTACATCTTCATATGTATGTGGGTTTGATTCTACCATCAGATATCACTTCTCTGCAAACAAAGGGTCTTTCCTACATAGGGCACTCTCAAACTGAGATCTAGTCCTCCTAGGATCACTAGGATTTCCACCTAGTCCCCCAGCTGCATGAATGGTCTTTGCTTCCCATTTTGGTCATGTAGGATTGTCAATATCTGTAATTAAATCATGATTATCAGACATATCAGAATCAGCAAACTCATTTGTCTCTTCACTTGCATTCAATGGTTCTGGTGGTGAAGAAGACTCTCTAACTTCAACTGCTACTAAAGGTTCTTCTTGGAACTGAACACTCCTTTCAATGAAGGCTTTGTTTGTGCTCAAATTGATCAGATTGTACCCTTTTGAATATTTAGAGTACCCAACAAGTAGACACTCTTGGATTTGGGGCTGCAAAGCCTTTCTCTTTTCAGTTGGAATTCTAGCCCAAGCCTTTGAGCCAAAAATCCTAAAATGGGTCACATATGGCTTGTGCCCACTCCAAAATTCGAAAGGAGTCATACCATCAAGCTGTTTATGAGGAACCCTATTTTGGATATAGGATGCATAGTTTATAGCCTTGTCCCAAAACTTTGGTGGAAAAGTCTTATCCTCCATCATATAGGTTTCCATCTCCTTCAGTGATCTCTTCTTTCTCTCAACAACACCATTTTGCTGTGGTGTGTAAGGGATTGAATGCTGGATCTGAATACCTGTATCTTCAAACTATTGAATGAACTTAGACTTGACATACTCACCACCATTATCAAATCTGAGGATCTTGAGTTTCCTCCCAGACTGGTTTTCAACCAACGCCTTAAATAATTTGAAGAGGCCAAAAACTTCAGACTTATGCTTCAGGAAGTAAACCCAACAATACCTGGAAAAGTCATCTATGAAGTTCAATGCATATTTGGCTTGACTCAAAGACATATGAGGAAATGGACCAGAAAAATCATTGTGGATCAACTCAAGAGGTGCAGAGGTTCTCTCATGACTGGCTCTCTCAAATTTATGCTCTGGGTGTTTTCCTAGGATACAACCTTAACAAACTCCCTTGGAAAAATTAATCTTTGGTAACCCTATGACCATTTATTTTTCACTTAGATCAAAAAGATACTTATAGTTAAGATGTCCAAATATTTCATGCCAAATCTTGCTTGCCTCATTAGCATGAATCATAAGAGCAGAGGGGTTTGAGTAGGGTAGAATGTGTGAAAACATGTATACCTTCGAAGTGTGATCTACAACTCCTTTTACAATGAATTTACCATTCGAGATCTCCGTCATCTCAACATCATTAGGGGAGAATATGACCTTCTTTGGAGACCCTGTGTGGGTCATCTGATACACTGACAAGAGGATAGAGGCAAGACTTGGAACATACAATACATTACTGGACTTAACATGGTCAAGATCAATCCTTCCTTTCCCCAAACTGTCAGTGAGAGAGTCATCTCCAAGAACTATTGGTGGACCTTTTGACATGTCAAGAGAGGAGAATGCCTCCTTGGTCGAAACCATATGTCTTGAAGATCGAGAGTCTATGATGAAGCTAGGTGAGCTTGATGTGCCAGCAACCAATGCATGTATACTCTCTCTATCCTCTGAATTTGATCCTCCTTCCCTCTTCTTTGAGCAATCAGGAAGGGAGATGTTATTCTTCTCCAAGATTTGGGTCAACATGTCAATTTTCTTCTTCATGTAGGAGCTTTCAGGATGATAGCCCTTACTGCAGTATGCGCGGTTGCTCATTTCTCCTTTGTTCTTCTTCTTCTGGAAGTTATTCTTGGAGCTTTAGGGCTCCTCTTGAGACTTGTTCTTGTCTCTCTTTTGCTCAGGTGGCTTCTTAGATTTCTTCTTGCCTTTTGAATCCACCCTCAAATATCGAGCAACCAAATCTTGGTCTTTGGAAGGTTTGATGGTGCCTGTCATCACTAGTTTATCTTGTTCTTGTGTGAGGGATTCCATGAACTCTGCAAGCTTAGGCATCTTCCAGGCTCGAGCTGTCAACTTGGTGGCATGGAAGGTCGAAACAAATACTGAATAGTTAGGGCCAAGCTTCGAGAGTATGGCCAAAACTATTTTCTCTTCCTTCTTTTCAATTCCACACTGTTTTAGCTGCAAAACAAGGGCTTTAAACTTGGAAAAGTAGAGCTGTAGGGATTCGAATCTGCTGGGGCTCAAAGAGATCAATTCATTCTCTATTTGATGTCCTCTCATCTCATCCGTATTACCAAAAATCTCTACAATATTCTCCCACATTTCATTAGGTGATGTCAATATATCAAGATGGAAAAGAAGGTCTCTAGATATGCTCAGACACAGAAGGCGATAGGCCTCATCCCTCTTGTTGGGCCATTTAATTTTCTCTGCAGCTGCATTGGGCTCTGCTTCAGTTACCATAGTCACTGTGTAGAGACCTTTTTCTCTCAGTAGTATCTCCATTTCTTCTTTCCATTCAAAGAAGTTAAATGGAGTCAAGATGATCTTCTGAGATTGATCCATAGCTTTGAACTGTGCCCTTCAACCGGCAGAATGTGCTCCCAGTCAAGATGTCAATCTTGCAATAGAAATATGGAAGGAGATAAATCAATATACAAAGGCTCTGATACCATGTGGAAATTGAACCCAAGTGATAGAACAATTTCACTCACAAAATTGCTAAACAAACATGCAAATTTACACACAAAGGAGACTGAAATTGGAGCATAACATTAATATGTATTGAATAAGTGTACAATATCGAACCTTATGAAGTCATAGGCTACTAAAATATATAATTACATGAGATATTTGAATGCATAAGAATGCCATTCAAAATAGTCAAAAAGTAGGCTTACTAAATCTAGTCAAATCCCCCATAGGTGCATAAAGCAGTTTCCAAATCTACCTAGAGGCTCATGAATTGGCAAATTCAAGTAGGGAAGATAATAAGTGATGGAAAGAAAAATCATACATGCTTTTATTAGGAGAAAATAATGGAGGATGATGAGGGAAAAAAAAAAATCAACTACACCTAGTCTTACTTTCCCTTTTGCCATAAATCTCAATAAAGCAGGAAACTTAGCAGAAAAAGTAGATATGCACTAGGGAGGATCTAGAATAAAGCAGATATGCTAAATATGGATTCCATGAGGTTTCCCAAGTGCTCCATGACTCAGTTTTAGCAAGTTTGACTTCTAGGACATGTGGGAGACAACTTGCATAGAGTGGAATATTGGAAACTAGGCAAATAAGACAAAAATGGATTAATTAATGTCTAAGGTAGATAACTATGGGTTGATTATTCTAACAACTCTTAATTATTTCATAAAATTTAACAGCTGTAATTAATTATTTATAAAAATTAAAAATAGAAAAACAAACCAAATTTATTCCTGTAAATTCTATTTTTTTTTAAGAACTATAGGGTATTAAAAATAATAACCCTTCTGAGTAAAAACAGAGTACCAAATTTAGTTAATAACATTGTAAAAGTTGCAATAATATAATTACTGCAAAACATTTTAATTACAGGATAACATAAAAATTAAATATTAATGTTAATGATTTACATAAGAGACAAAATAGAAAGCAGCGTAATGGCTCATAGGCCTTTTATAAATATCGGTCGAGGCTTAAAGCCTGCACAAAAAGAAACTCTACAATTTATTCTTCTTTTTAAATAGAAAACAGTAAACCCAAAACTTTTTAACTATTAATAACCCTTTGTCTACAAGTCTCAGTTGAGTAAATAGCCTTTTCTTCACCATTAAAATCCACTTAAAAATTTAATTAAATGGGCATAAGTCAAACATCATTATCATGGATTAGATCTGAGTTTTAATAGTTAATAATAAAAAAATTTACATCTTCCAAGCCGTAAAGGATCTGTCAAGTAAATCCCAAGTCATGGTTGCAATAGCCTTAAAGTTCTTGCACATAATACCCTTTAGGGTTTTCATTAGAAAAACAAAACAACACGTAGAACAACCTAACAAGTAAAACCCAGGCCGAGTCCATATTTAGCGACAAGTATTCCCATCATTTCAACCACCATAATACCAATGCAGGAGAAAACCCTCAGTTCAACCGAGGCTTACCAGGGTTGCGTGGCCGTGAAGGGAGAGGTGTGCTTTCAGCTAAACCCAAAATTCCATGAGAGGAACCTATGCAGAGAAACAAATATTTAGTATAGAAGTAAAAATGTAATTATGACTTAATATTACTGTAAAGTAAAATCTTTACCGGTAGTTACCTGGTATATCGTTTGAAGAAATCATGGTCGCAAGCAGCTGGAGCAACTCGATGGCATATGGAAGAATAATGCCCCAGGAAAGTCTAATGCACTAGTTACATCTGAAACCCCCAGTCACAAATCTGAAGGAAAATGAGAAACACTCCAACCAGAACGAAGAGCACTCTTCTACAAGCTCTATCCACTGTTTTTCAGTCTTAAAACTACTTAGTCCTTGAATCATTGAAGAAAAACAAGTTTCTACACTCACAGTATGCTATCACAGTCATTGAGCACTGAGAACCACCTTATGTTTTCACCAAGACAAGATCACAGTGCTTTATCGGAAGGAAATATATAAATATGAGTTTTATGACAAAGTCATGGCGGCCACGAGCTCGCAGCTCGACCACACCCGTCGAAAAGAATGTTGCAATACGAAAAGATAAGGTTAGGGTTTTGTTATAATTCAACCCAACCTATGGACAAAACACCTCCATGTACCCACCTAAATTATTTCATGAGCATGGGTGCAAGACAATAGTTGAGTGCAGTTTCAATCTGCATCAAAATAATTATAATCAAAACCTATAATAATTTAAACGATGTGATTTCGATGATTTCCAATAATATATTATTACCATGGAGTTTTTCAATGCTTAGTTTACCAATTATAGGATTAAAATAGGAAGTATCTTCCAGGATAAGTGAAGTTAACATAAGTTCTTTTGTTAACCATGTGTGTTAGAACATAGTTTAAAAAAACATATGTTTAGTATCAAACTATATTATGTTAATCCACAAACTTATCTCAAAGTTTTTACTAAATCAACTTGTATGGAGGTATAGTTATTGCTAAAGATACACCAGGAAATTGAGGTAAAAGATACAAGTAAAAATAATTTCAAGGTAAAAAGTGTAACCATAGAAGAAGAATTCCTTCAACCAAGTCCATGAATTGTAATGCATTGGGTAGTTGGAACCTACAACTATATGTAGTCCATAGCCTTTTATAATAATCTTAATTAGATTTCTAACATCCATTTAATGAATAAATAGTTAAAAGCTGAAATAGTATCGTTTTATATAATGTGAAAATTATATAATGTTAAACCTAGGATAAGGTTGAAATGGATATACATCTTTTGAGTGTGAATTCTTAAGATTTTTTAGAGTTAACTCTTTTTCAACAAATAGGATAGATTTGTAGTTTATGAACATGAAGTATTTCTTTTGTATTTTACAAAAGATTCATATACATATGTTCAAAGCTAGACTCCAAGTGTGTTCCTAAACTAAGAAAAAGGTCGGAGTACTATAATTTCATCCTAAATAAAATCTAGATCAAAATTGCTATAAACAAAAGTACAAAGTATTCTTGGATTTAATTGTAATCAACTAGTAATTTGATTTCTTTGGAATAGTATCTTGATCATGTTTTTACACCCATGCAGATGTAGTTTGTTATAAATATAATTATGGAGATGTGACAACGCAAATAAGATCAACGTTACCTCATATGGAGTCAAGCTATTCTTAAATATTCTAAGACTAGCATCATATTCATGCTAGGGAAGTATCTTCTTGACTTGTTTATAAATATTATTTTACTGGAACTTACGCTTACGTGTTAAAACTTGTAAGGAACCATTAGTCCCACTGTGTTAGCTTAAAGCTAAGTAAGCCCTGATCACACATACGAAACTTTCCCTACTTGACAAAAGAAATCAACAATATATCTAGCAGCAATAAAATACAAGTTCTTTTTCTACTTCTGGAAGAATTATAATTGCTAAGTCAAAAACAACACTAACACAGCTTTTAAGGATACGCCTATAGATTATACAAAATCTTATAAAGAAGCAACTCTTTGTTTCTCTTACA
Source organism: Pseudotsuga menziesii (assembly GCA_001517045.1). NCBI lineage: Eukaryota > Viridiplantae > Streptophyta > Pinopsida > Pinales > Pinaceae > Pseudotsuga > Pseudotsuga menziesii. The sequence continues at coordinate 245,875 of LPNX010258598.1, forward strand.
AACTGTTTTATTATCTGCTAGCCGTTAATGGTACTTTAGTTGTGACATTAGACATTTTTATGTCACATGAAAATTTTTAATTTTTTACGAATTTTTGAGCTATTACATGTGGTATCAAAGCACAAGGTTCAAACACTAGGCCTGAATGTAGGTCAACTTTCTTATGTGGAATAGTAAATTTAAATAAACATGCTGATGTTGTTTTCTTTTGAATGATACATCCAGAGAATTTTGTTTCTGAGTTAATGACAGGTATGGATAGATTGGAAGAATATGCAGATGAGGAGTCTCCTTACACTGAACGAAATAATTTTCAAAAAGAACTGATACAACAAGAGATAACTAATAATCCTTCCGAACTACTACAAACAGTTAAGGAACTAAAAATAGAGATGGAATCGGTTAAGAAAGAAAAAGAAAGGATTCTGAGAGCTCAGGAAGAGCTAAATCAGAATTTAATGGAAATATTTTATACTGAGGAAAAAGATAAAAGAACTGAGTCTAAAGATATGGGTTATCAGCATAAAGATGAAAAGACTAAAAAAGTTAAAAACAAAAGTAGCTCATCTTCTGAAGTATATGGTGATTCACATAAATAAAAATTCCATTATACTAGTGACAGTAGTGAAGATAATCACCGTAATAGGAAGAGAAAGTTTAAACCTTATGAGGAAATCTCTGGGGAATTCAAGAAGATCAAGCCACCAACCTTTAATGGAGAAACTGAAAAGGGGGAAGAAGCAGAATCCTGGCTATCCAGGATGAAAAAATACTTCCAAATTTATAACTACTCTAATCAACTGAAGGCCAGGATGGCTATTTATAATCTTACATGAAAATAAAATATTTGGTGGCAGGACTTAAAAAGAGTAAAAGGTATAAGGGAGAAAAATATAAATTGGGGTACATTTAAGAAATATTTCAAGAAGAAATTTTTATCTGAACATTATTATGGAGAAAGGGCTAAGGAATTTTGCGAACTAAAATTGGTAACAATGAATATGAAAGAACTAAATAGTAAATTTATAAGTCTACTCAGATATGTGTCGTATATTGTGGACGAGAAACCTAGGGTACATCATTTTCTCAGCTATTTACCTTATCATATAAAGGACTGAATTGAGTATGAAAATCCGAAAACTTTAGAAGAAGCAATGAGAAAAGCGAATTTCTGTTATGAACATAATCGTAGAAAGAAAAGTATGACCAACTGGAAGGCAAAAATGAATAATAACTTTGAACAGAAAAACAAAATATTTTGTGCCTAATCAAAATTTTAAGAATAGTAACACCAAAAATTTTCCTAGTAAAAATTTTGAAGGAAACAAAAGTAATTCACATACCAATCCAAATAATCAAAATAATAAAGAATTTTCTAACAACCACGGTAACTATACAAATAATTTTGAACGAAAGAAACCCATAAAGTGTTGGAAATTTAATGGTCCACATTACACATCAGTTTGCCCCAATTGGAAGAGGACTATTAGCAACATACACACAATATAGGAGGAGATGACTGTTGGTGATCTAGCGAGGACAATGCCTAGTATCAATGCAACATTAGAGAACTGGCAAGTAGATTATCAAACTTCCATGGTGGAAGTGTAAGGTAATATTAATCAAATACCTATATCTATTTTAATTGATCCAGGAGCTAGTTTAAGCTATATTTATCCAAATTTAGTAGAAAAATGTAAGCTTTCAGTTGAAAAGTTTGCAAGATCTTGGTTAGTTCAGCTAGCTACTGGTGCAAAGAGAAAAGTAATTATCTTTGTTAATAATTGTGCAGTAACTATGGATCAGTTTGAAACCTCTGCTAAGCTCAATGTGTTACCTTTAGGTTCATATGATATGTTAATTGGTATGGATTGGTTAGAACAACATAGGGTGGTCTTGAATTGCTTTGATAAAAACTTCACTTGCATAAATAGTGATGGAAAGTTAATAAATGTAAAGGGAATCCCTAGGAAAACAACTGTAAGGTAGATTTCTGCTTTGCAAAGTTAAAAGAGCTATTAGGAAAGGCTGTAAATATTTTGCCGTAACAGTAATTAATGAAGAAAATACTAACAACAGAGATAAATTAAAAGTGGAAGATATTCCCATTCTAAGGGAATATTCAGATGTATTTCCAGAAGAAATTCTAGGACTGCCTTCGAAACGAAAATTAGATTTTACTATTGAGCTGGTACCTGGAGAAATTCCTAGCTCAAAAGCCCCTTATCGGATGAATATACTGGAATTAAATGAACTTAAGTCGTAGTTAAAAGAACTCATTGATAAGAATTTCATTAGACCTAGTGTGTCTCCCTGGGGGGCACCTATCATCTTTGTTAAGAAGAAGGATGGAACTCTATGACTATGTATAGACTACCGTTAGCTAAATAAAATGACTATCAAGAATAGATACTCATTACCTCGCATAGATGATCTATTTGATCAGATACGTGGAGCCACGATGTTTTCAAATATTGATTTATGATCTCGATACCACCATGTCTGAATCAAGGATGAAGACATCTTTAAAACAACCTTTAGGACTTGATATGGACATTACAAGTTTGTTGTTATGCCATTCAGGCTTACTAATGCCCTAGCTATTTTTATGTGTCTGATGAATAATGTAATGCACAAATATCTGGATAAATTTGTTGTTGTATTTATTGATGACATTTTAATTTACTCAAAGACTGAAGGGGAACATAAAGAACACTTAAAAATTGTCTTACAAGAGTTATAAGAACATTAACTTTATGCAAAATTTAGTAAATGTGACTTCTTTAAAGATAAAATTCAGTATTTGGGTCATGTGGTGACTAAAGAAGGGATTTATGTTGATCCCGAAAAGATAAAGGCAATCGAATATTGGCCAGTCCCAAAAGATGTAACTGACGTCCAATCCTTCATGGATATTACTGGTTATTATCAGAGATTCATTGAAGGGTTTTCAATAATTGCAAATCCTATAACCTATTTACAAAAAAGGGGAAGAAATTCGATTGGAATCATAAGTGTGAAGACAATTTTAAAAATTTAAAAACATTATTAACCACCACACCAATTCTAAGAATTACTGACCCTAATAAATATTTTATAGTATGTACAGATGCATGCAATGACGGTTTAGGTGCAGTATTAACTCAAGAAGGACACATCATTCCTTATGAGTCTAGGAAGCTAAAGGTTCATGAGAAAATTTATGTGACCTATGACTTAGAATTAGCTGTTGTCATACACACCTTAAAAATGTGGCGTCAACATTTAATCGAAAGAAATTTTATATTGATGACAGATAATAAAGGATTGAAATATTTGTTGGATCAACCTAATTTGAATGCTAGACAAGCTAGGTGGTTATCTTTTCTTAGTGAATGTGATTTTGAAATTCAACATATTAAAGGAAAGGAGAATAAGGTTGTTGATGCATTAAGTAGAAATGCAAAGCTGAATTTTACAGCAACCATCAACACTTATAAGACAGACTTGGAAGAACAGTTAGAAGATGAAATAGAACAAGATGAAAATTATCGGAAATTACAAGCAAATGTAAGATAAAATTTTATAGAAATTCTAAGTACAGGGTACAACTTGAATGAAAAAGGATTATTATTGTATAAAGATAGATTATATGTACCTAATGTACCTAAGATTAAGCTGTTAATTTTAAATGAAATTCACAAAACTCCTTATTCAGGGCATCCAGGTTATCAGAAATCCATAACCATGCTAAGAAAGGATTATTTCTGGCCAAACATGAAAAATGAATTGGTAGAATATATTGCTAGGTGCTTTGAATGTCAGTAAGTAAAAACTAAACATTAGCATCCAGCTGGGCTACTTCAGCCATTGCTTATTCCTAGCTGGAAATGAGAGATAATTAGCCTTGATTTCATCATGGGACTACCTAGGAATCAGAACTTAAATGACTGAATAATGGTATTGGTTGATAAATTGAGTAAAGCAGCCCATTTTATACCTGTAAAAACTACTTATAAAGCTGCAAATATTGCTGATATTTTCTTTAAAAAAAAAATTGGTTGCATGGAATACCGAAGGTGATAATTTCAGACTGAGACCCTAAGTTTACAAGTAATTTTTGGAAATATTTGTTTAAAGGGTTAAATACTATGTTAAACTTTAGTACCTCTTTCCATCCTCAAACTGATGGAAAGACCGAAAGATTAAATCAGGTATTGGAGGATCTACTCAGAATGTATGTAAAGGAGCATCCAGGTAAATGGGAAGATTATTTACATCTAGTATAATTTGCTTACAATAATCATTATCACGCTTCAACTAGGTATAGTCCTTTTTAAATTCTGTATGGAAGGAAATCCAATACTCCCATCACTTGGAGTAATCTAGTGGGTAGGTTAGTATTAGGACTTGAATTATTAAAAGAGATGGAGCTAATTATAAAACAGGTACAAGGTAATTTAAAAATTGCGCACGATCAACAGAAAAGCCAAGCAGACCTTAAACGAACTCCAAAGGAGTTCCAGGTAGGTGAACATGTTTTTATCAAGGTGAGACTTAAAAAGAGTTCTCTAAACTTAGGTAGTTGTGCAAAGATAGCACCCCGTTATCGTGGTCCTTTTGAAATACTGTCCAGGATAGGACATGTAGCATATTAGTTATCTCTACCACCAAATTTAAGAGTTCACAATGTTTTTCATATTTCTGTATTAAAAAAATATGTACATGATTCTATTCATGTTATTAATTGGAATGATGTGTAGGTGGAATCCGAAGGATATTTTCTGGTGGAACTGGATTGTATCCTCGAAAGGAGGGAGATCTCGCTTCAGAATCGCACCATTGGTCAGGTGAAGGTGCAGTGGAAGCACCTTAGTACAGAAGAAGCCACCTAGGAATTGGCAAGTCATATGCGGGATGCATATCCAATTCTATTTCAGGGGAACTCTAAGGATAAGGAATAAAATAACATCAAGGATGATGTTATAAATTAAGGGGGTGTGTATGTCACCTGCCCCAATTTTCAAAACAATTTAATGTTATTGAGGAACATTATGTTATATTTTATGCTAAGTTTGTGATTGATGACCAAGTGGGGTCAAGGACAATTAATATATTTCAGAATATTTTATTAATAAATAAATAAATGATGAGACAACAACTTAGGGAAGCTGTTAAAAGAGTGTTAGCTGGTCACTTGGGGGAGGAGACTGGGTGGAGAGTATACTAACAAGTGGCAGCATCCTCAAAATACTTCTAACTGTTGCAAGTGGAAACTTCCCTATAATTATGGTCATGATTCCCCAAGAAAGGGGAATTGGAGCAAGTGGCCCATTAAGTAAAAACTGACCCAGAATACCTAGGCATTATTATAAAAACTTCCCATTGAAGACAGCTGAGGCTGCTCATTTATGGCATGGTGATCATTCAGTGTCAATGAAGTGCACATGAGAAATTCGATGGAGGGGACTTATTGAAGTGAGTTTGAGGGGTTAACTGCTAAGAACGAAACTTATGCAGCTATTAGGATGAAGTTCTTGCTGTTGTGAGCAGGTTTGGATTAGTTTTGTAATTTGACCAGTTAGGTGACAGAAGGTATTAAGGATACATCCTTCACCCAGTACTCTATTAGGAGGACCAGGAAACAGGCTCGAGGGACCTGAGGAAGTACAGACTAAGCTTTCTCCAAGATTTGGTTGGGAGGAACAACCTCCTTAAGTTGTTGTCACCTCATCATTTGATAGGTTTTTATTTGTTCAGGTTATTTATAATTTATTTACTATTTTCAGTAAATGTTTAATAGTTTTTCAAGGATATGTGTGTTCTTATTTTGTTAGAGTTTACGCATAAAAGAGTTTTGTGTATTGATAAACGTAGTGATTGTAGACTATGTTTAAAATAGTGGTATTATTGCTAAGTGAAAAGTAAATAGAAATAAATTACCATATCGTATTTTTTTATGCCTTGTATAGGCAGTACTCGAGTACAGCTGGTTGATTAAGTAGATGTGATGATTTATTTATCAACTCGGAATGAAAAATGCAAATGATTACTTTTATAGTTTGTATGTGATTCATTATAGAAATTAGCAGTATTTTCTCTATCTACCGGAAGTATCTGTATTATCTAATACAGGATAGGAACTGAATATATATTAATGATTAGTAGTCATACTAATCACAAAACTATTATTACTACTAATAGTTAACACAAACATAATAGATAAAGTTAAATAAATAAACATAGGAACAACAAACAAAATAGCACTTAGGGTTTGAACCTAGATAGTACTCCTTAAGTTCTTATAATAACTTAATTTTAAGTTCATAGTTGCATTTTGCACTAAAAAAAACAGATGTGTTACTGTAAAACCCCAGAATTTACCTAGGGTTTACGAAAGACAGGTTTTATCTTTATTTACAAACTTGCATAATCTTACTCTTAATTGTTTCATAAAATTTAAAAGCTGTAATTAATTATTTATAAAAATTAAAAATAGAAAAACAAACCAAATTTATTCCTGTAAATTCTATTTTTTTTTTCAGAAATGTAGGGTATTCAAAATAATAACCCTTCTGAGTAAAAACAGAGTACCAAATTTCCTCAATAACATTGTAAAAGTTCCAATAATATAATTACTACAAAACATTTTAATTACAGGATAACATAAAAATTAAATAACACTGTTAATGATTTAAATAAGAGACAAAATAGAAAGTAACATAATGGCTCATAGGCCTTTTATAAATATCGGTCTAGGCTTAAAGCCTGCATAAACACAAACTGTACAATTTATTCTTTTTTTTTAAATAGAAAATAGTAAAACCTAAACTTTTTAACTATTAATAACCCTTCATCTACAAGTCTCGACTGAGTAAACAGTCTTTTCTTCACGATTAAAATCCACTTAAAAGTTTAATTAACTAGGTAGAGGTTGAACAACATTATCACGGCTTAGAGCCGAGTTTTAAAAGTTAAGCAAAAAGTTTTCAAATCTTCCAAGCCATAAAGGCTCTGTCAAGTAAATCCCAAGTTAAGGCTGCAATAGCCTTCAGGTTCTTACACATAATACCCTTTAGGTTTTTCATTACAAAAACAAAAAAACATGTAGAACAACCTAACAAGTAAAACCTAGGCCGAGTCCATATTTAGCAGCTAGTATTCCCATCTTTTCAACCACCATAATACCAATGTAGGAGAAAACTCTCAGTTCAACCGGCGCTTACCAGGGTTGCATGGCTATGAAAGGAGAGGTGTGCTTTCAACTAAACCCCAAATTCCATAAGAGGAACCTGCACAGAGAAACCAGTATTTAGTACAGAAGTAAAAATGTAATTATGACTTAATATTACTATAAAGTAAAATCTTTACAGGAAATTACCTGATATATCGTTTGAAGAAATCGTGGTCACAAGAAACTGGAGTAGCTCGATGGCATATGGAATAATAATGTCCCAGACAAGTCTAATGCATTGGTTACAACTGAAACCTTGAGTCACAAATCCTAAGGAAAACGAGCAACACTCCAGCTAGAATGAAGAGCACTCTTTTACAAGCTCTGTCCACTGTTTTTCAGTCTTAAAACTAACTCAGTCCTCGAATCATTGAAGAAAAACAAGTTTCTACACTCACAGTATGCTATCATAGTCATTAAGCACCGAGAACCACCTTATGTTTTCACAAATACAAGATCACAGTGCTTTCTGGAAAGGCAATATACAAATATGAGTTTTATGACAGAGTCATGGAGGCCACGAGCTCGTAGCTCGGTTGCACCCATAGAAATAATGTTGCAATACGAAAAAGTGAAGGTTAGGGTTTTGTTATAAGTCAACCCAGCCCGTGGACAAAACACCTCCATGTACCCACCTAAATTATTTCATGAGCATGTGTGCAAGACAATAGTTGAGTGCAGTTCCAATCTGCATCAAAATAATTATAATCAAAACCTATATTCATTTGAACGATACGATTTCTATGATTGCCAATAATATATTATTACCATGGAGTTTTTCGATGCTTAGTTTACCAATTATAGGATTAAGATAGGAAGTATCTTCCAGGATAATTCAAGTTAAGGAAAGTTCTTTTGTTAACCATGTGTGTTAGAACATAGTTAAAAAACATACGTTTAGTATCAAACTATATTATGTTAATCCACAAACTTATCTCAAAGTTTTTACTAAATCAACTTGTATGAAGGTATAGTTATAGCTAAAGATACACCAAGAAATTAAGGTAAAAGATACAAGTAAAAATAATTTCAAGGTAAAAAATCTAACAGTAGAAGAATAATTCCTTCAACCAAGTCCACGACTTGTAATGCATTGGGTAATTGGAACCTACAAGTATATGCAGTCCATAGCCTTTTTTAATAATCTTAATTAGATTTCTAACATCCATTTAACGAATAAATAGCTAGGAGCTGAAATAGTATCATTTTATATAATGTGAAAATTATATAATGTTAAACCTAGGGTAAGGTTGAAATGGATATACGTCTTTTGAGTGTGAGGTCTTAAGAGTTTTTAGAGTTAACTCTTTTTTAGAAAATAGGCTAGATTTGTAGTTTATAAACATGAAGTATTTCTTTTGTACTTTACAAAATATTCATATACATATGTTCAAAACTAGACTCCAAATGTGTGCCTAAACTAAGCAAAAAGTTGGATTACTATAATTTCATCCTAAGTAAAATCTAGATCAAAATTGCTATAAACGAAAGTACAAAGTATTCTTGGATTTAATTGTAATCAACCAGTAATTTGATTTCTTTGGCATAGTATCTTGATCATGTTTTTACACCCATGCAGACGCAGTTTATTATAAATATAATTATGGAGATGTGACAATGCAAATAAGATCAATGTTACCTCATATGGAGTCAAGATGTTCTTAAATATTCTAAGACTAGCATCATATTCATGCTAGGAAAGTATCTTCTTGACATGTTTATAAATATTATTTTACTGGAACTTACGCTTACCTTTTAAAACCTGTAAGGAACCATTAGTCCCATTGTGTTAGCTTAAAGCTAAGTAAGCCCCAATGACACATAAGAAACTTTCCCTACTTTACAAAAGAAATCAATAGTATATCTGGTAGTAGTAAAATACAAGTTCTTTTTCTACTTCTGGAAGAATTACAATTGCTAAGTCAAAAACAACACTAATGCAACTTTTAAGGATATGCCTAAGATTATACAAAATCTTATAAAGAAGCAACTCTTTGTTTCTCTTACAAACTGTTTTATTATCTACTAACCCTTAGTGGTACTTTAGTGGTGACATTAGACATTTTATGTCACATGAAAACTTTTAAATTTTTACAAATTTTTGAGCTATTACGTATTGAGAGCCTTAGGACTATGCTAGATTGCTATCGCTAGTATCAAATTTCACTAAACTTAAAGCAATGTATCTTTTGTGCCCCGTTTGGAATTTTGTTGGGCCATGTAGTTTTTCATGATGGAATCTTGGCCGAACCTGCCAAATTTTGATTCTCATCAACCTACCACCACCTACACCAATGGAGCAATTAAGGGATACATTAGGACATACATGATACTGCATAAATTTTATCAAAGGATATGCATAGCTGATTTCTATGATGGAAAAGTTATTGAAGAAATATGTTAAGTTCCACTCGACACAAATTTTCCAAGAGAATATGACCACTTTAAATAGAAATGTGGTTACAACACCCATAGTTGTATTTCTAGACTTGAAAAAGGAATTTCATGTACATTTCACTGTGTCTTCTATCGTGCTCGCCATGGTAATAGAAAATCCTGGAAAAGGGTCGATTAATCATCCTATTCTGTTTGCTTTTGAAATAAGTGATCTGGGCCTGCTGAGACCGTTTCTCGGGCTTGAAATCACACAAGACTTTGATGGGATAATGGTAACTCAGTATAAATATATTTCACACCTAGTAATTAAGTTTTTCATGGCTTATTGCAAGGCTGCACCATTTCCTTTCCTCTCAGGAATCAGTCTTCAAGAGGGAAAATCCACTCCACCCATGGATCCCATTATTTACCGCCAGATGATCAGAAGCTTGCTATACTTGGCACATTAAATGCCTGCCATTTTTTATGTCATGAATGTTGTATAAATATATATGAAATATCCTCATGATCTCCATTGGAAGTCATCCAAGAGGATTCTTCAGTACATTCAGGGCACTAGATCCTATGACATTCACTATGCTACATATTGTGAGCTAGAGTTGGTTAGTTTTATAGATTCAGATTGTGAAGGGGATTCCATATATTAGAAGTCCAATTCTGGGTATGTGTTTATATTTGATGGTGGCCCCATTTGCTGGTCCAACAAAAATCAGGTTTCCATTGCACTGTCTTCGGCAGAGGATGAGTAGAGGGGAGCAGTGAATGCTTGCATCCAAGAAGTTTTGATGCAAGGAATTCTTTTAGAGTTTGAGATTGGTAGTGTTTTTTACACAGTCATATTTTGTGACAACCAAATTTCTATCAATTTCTCAATGGATCCATTTCAGCAGTATAGGACCAAACATGTTGAGATCCATATGCACTACATCAGGGAGTTGGTGCATGACAAGACCATTGTTATGCAATACTGCCCTGCAGATGAGCATATTGCAGATATTTTCACCTAGAACTTTACTGATAAAAATTTCACTTACATTCGTTCACTGTTGGGGGTGATATCATCAGGGTGAAGGTAGTTACTTCTTTAGTGTTCATCTTGAGGAGGTGGTTTCCCACTGGGTTTTCCCTCTTTCCTCACTTAGCAATTTATTTGAGCATTTTAGAGTTAATTTTTGTACAAGGTGACCTATTTGCTTTGCTGTTGGGGCCCTAACATTTTTATTTTTATTCCTCAACATGAGTATGGATTAAGGGGGGTTGTTGGTGTCATCATCCAACCCACAAACCTTTATTTGGTCAATTTTTCCTAATTACCTACTATCCTAAGTTGATTGACTCGAATTACAGACATTAGCATCAACACACTAGCACACTCAATGAAATCAACATCAGCACCAGCACACTCCTTCAATAATGGAGGCCAACTAAGCCTTCTCATTTAATCAGGGAGGCTAACTAGGCTTCCTCCTTCAATCAGGGAGCAAATATCGGGTGATATGCTTCTCATAAGTGCACCAATTAACTAACTAAATTTTGTTTCACCTAACAATAAGTTAAGATGAATTGGAAAAGTATCTTCCTCATCCATTTTTCTATTTTGGGATGATTTGGGTTAATTGGAGTGAATTAAGGCACCTCCAACAACTTCTAGTGACTAGTTTCAGTTCAATTAACTTCATCAGAGCTGAATTGAGTTAGATATGTGCCCCCATTGACTTATTGACATGAAATTGAGTTCTATTTAGTTAGACTCAGTCATTATTGCACTCTAATTCAGTTAGGAATTAGTTAGAATGAATGATTGCTCGATTAGTGGTTAACTAGTGTGTTTAGTGTGGCTAACGGATAGTTAAGCTACTCTCATCTATGCAATTTGAATGACCTCCAAGGAATTCGAATTGTCTTGAATTCATGCAATATGTATGACATTGTATCATCTCTCATTATTTATTATTGATAATATACAACTACAACCTCTAATTCCAACACTGTTAATCTCATCTCATGTGTAAAATTGTCTTGAATCTTTTGTACGATCTGCTTTAGTCTTACGATTGTTGTGGCTAAATTTCACAGTATCTTCTCTTGAATTTTACATGTATATTATAGATGTAGAATTATTTTTTCCTTAACGGTTTTCTATAATATCACTTAGATGAAACATGATTGTGTGGACTTAATTATTGGTAATGGTGTGAAACTTGACATATATTTATTATTGAGTGGATTTGTGCCTCATTGGGAGTCTGGTTAATAATGGGGAGAATTGTGAGTTGGATCTGTTGGCCCAATTAGAAGATAGGAATAATTCAATTAGAATTCTGCTATAGATGTGAAGATCCAGGTCGTGTGACAAAGGAAGTTGCATTGGAGGAATATATAAGAAAGAAGAAGTAGCGGGATAAGGAAACCTAAGACATAAGAAACCTTGAATGAGGAATTCTATGATAGAAGGGAAAGATACAACGAGATCAGTCATGAGAGAAGGATCCACAATAGACGGTGTGCATCGGCTAAAAAGGACAACTAAAGATATCATGGGTAAGAAGTCGTCTAGAGTCACGTGTGTTTTAGGGAATAATGCATCTTTCTATTTTGGGCCGATAGTGCCTATTGATAGTTGTAATGAGAATGTATGAGAATAGGAATGAAAACTTGTTGGCTAACAGATTGAATTCAACTGATAATGACATGTAAAGAGTCTATAAAAGGAAGAACCCAAGCTGTATGCAGGTTACTTCCTAGTAAGCCTTTTGCATATGTTACTTCCTAATTATTATTTGTTTGTTGGAAGAGTCGAAGAGTCAAAGAGAAGAGTGAGTCGATCCAGGTTGTGTGTGGATCAACAATAGAGTTGAAGAGAAGATAAATTTGATCCAATCTATGTGCAAATCAATAGTAGAGTGAGAAGAAAAAACTTCAAATATTTGTGACCACAGAGCATGAGATAAGAGGGAAGTATGTATATAATGTAGAAGAATATATAGAACACAATCTTCTGTTGAGTTCGCATACAAAAGGTGCATATATTTTTCATGCTATATGAAGACTGCCTTTGTGGTTTTTTCGAGATGGGTTTCCATGTTAAATACTGTGTCAATGTGTATTTCATGAATTTATTTGCGTCACATGAATGTATGATATGAATAACTGTTTATGTATTTTCTTATAAATAGATATTGTATGCATCTGTTGCATTGTTTCTAGTTAGAATAGCTAATAAGGAATTGTATTGACTGTTGCAATCTCTGTCGATAGATAAATAGAGTAATATCTTGAATGTGTATAATAAATATAAGTAAGACATCGATCGAATTCAGTTGAGCGAGTTGGTAAGGTGTTGTGATTGGAGAAATCCTCACCCAAGTGTAGAAAATTGGTTTTATAAGTTATACATAAAAGATATATCATATGCAACAACATCAGCTTCATAGGTGATGTCGACTAATCCTTGCTCTGTCGGGCCGATATCTTGGGATTTTTTTTCATACAAACAAGGTCTGAACCTAGGTCGAATGGACAAATGCCAACAAATGGTTTTATTTTTGGGACCTTGAATCATTGTGGTGAGGCATATGTTTTGGCATCTAACAAAGATGGAAATTCAAGAGTGGGAGGATTCTAAAGCATTAGAGTTTGCACGATAAGAAAGTGAAGGATCTCAGTTGAATCCGACAAAGTTGTTGATGTATTTGTAACTTCGGAATGTATTCACTTGTATATATTATGTATTGTACCCCGATGTTTATTCCGGGAAGTATATATAATGTAAACAAGTCATGTAAAGTCATTAAGGTTAACCCTCCATTGTAAGTCGGGGCAATAGTCCCCACAATTGAGTCAAGGTTAACCCTCCTTGTTGATTGGAGGGAAAATTCCCCACAGTTGTGGGGCACTAGGGTTATTAGACTCTCCTAGAGATGTCAGCCCTAGTAAGTAATTGTTAAGTGAGGCTAACATGTTGGAGTGGAAATAAAGTGAACAAAATAATAAAAATAGAGAGTGAGACTCTCTATTTATCACACACACACTCACTGGGGTGCATGATTAATAAAGGAGAAGCTCTCTCAAGTGAGAGAGAGAGAATAATTGTGGAGATGATCTTTTATGTCTTTGGGTTTTACTGATTCCATTGGTGCTCATTCTATCTCTAAGGAAGTTGTGGGGTTTTCTCCTTTATGGTTTCCCCGAGGAAAATTCTTTGTCTCTTTTCTCTTGTGATTTTTGTTGTGCATGTTATTCTCTCAGATATGATCCTAAGATCATATTGCTTAAATGATAAAATATTACATGGTATCAGAGCTAACCTGAGAAGAAGACACTGTGCAGCTGCAGAAGCTAGGGTTTCTTACTTTTTGGGTCTCTCTCCAATCTCCATCAACAAAAGGATGCTAGTATGACTCTCCATTGAAGGGTGCATCTTTCTGTTGAAGTAGAATTTGATTTTAGCCATTTTTAGTTCTTGGTGCAGGAAATTAGGGATTTTTACAGAAGAGGGATTTTTGAGTGAGCCCAGCATAGGATTTATCTCCTCATAAAAATCGAAGTTTAGATACTTGGGTCAATATTTTTGGTTGGGTGAAACTCATTAACTCGCTACTCAAATTCAAAATTTTTATTTTCTTGTTCTGAAGATTCTTCTGGTTTATCATTTTCTTCACCCTTAACTGTTACCTTTTTCCTAAGCTTCTTAATCAGTGTTTGACCTTTATCTACTTGTCTTCTCTAAGATTGTTCCTCCTGATTAGTCTTGAAACCTGAGCAAAAAATGAAATGCTCCCAAGCCTTCTCCCTTTTCTGCAATACAGTACTTATGATGATCTTAATGAGTCCATCGTGAAAAACAGATTGCTCTGTATGATCTTGGTGCTCTCTCACCCTACATGACATCTTTTGTAAGCTTTGTAGAAATAAGAAAGGTAAATTCATTTTAGACTCATTATTGAGATGTTGGAGGAACCTAAAGTGATATTTGAAAACAAAGGAAAATCTACCCTCACAGGTGACTTATCTCTGCAAGACTTTAATAGGCTCAATCCACTCAGGTTTAAAATTTTGAATTGGAACACCTTTTCTCCAGTCTACAACTACACCAGGAAGCAAGTATCTTTGAGCATTAAAGTTGAAAGGAACCTTTTTAAACCAGAAATCTCCTTCATAAAAAATCCCTGTTTCTTCAGCTATTAACTCTCTAGTTAATTTGAACTTCAAGGTGTCAAAATACACTATATCTTTGTCTAAACATTGAGCAAATTTGTATCACACCTCTGAATGACGACCTTCAATCCTTTCGAAGAACATTAACCATCCTGCATCTGCAAACAACTATGCACAATCTAGAAAATTCTTTACCCAACTTAAGTCTGGGGGTTCTGCACTGTTGGTTTTTCAACTCTTTTTTATATTTACTATGGTTAAACAGCTTCTTTCAATACACCATAGTCTGACTGTCTTCAAATCTTAACAAACTGGCCTAGAATACAGTATAGGGATCTTGAAAAGGCTCTACTCTAAATTCCTCTGTTTAAATGATGAATACTTTAAATGTATCGGTTAATAATTCATCATTTAACATGGATTAGGTCTAAAACTAGTATTCTGCCTTCGAATCTCTTATTAGTCATTTCTTTAGAAAAAGCCCCAAATTAAAAAACCCCGGTAATGGCACGTGGACTACCTGTTAAGATGACCAATTCGAATGTTGGAAAATGGTTATTTCAATTGTTAGGTGTTGAATTGCATGCTCCACCTTTCTCTGACCGCTTAGACCACTCCAGCTAACCACTCCTGCAAGCCCTAATTCTCGCTCAGTTTCAAAATACCGATTATCAAGCTCTGATTTCTCACCACGATCTTCAATTACTCTTCATGCAATTCAAATAAAAACATCATTCCATCCATCTTTGTTCCATTATACTCTTCATATCATTATTATATCAGCTTCTACAAATGACTGCCACGATTTCGCCCTTATGATAATATTCCACTTGCCTTAGTGATTAAGCTGCAGAAGACAGGTATCAAAACCATCATACAATGTGATTGACACCTCAGGTGTGAGAATCCTGAAGAAATTAGACCCAAAAAAATGATGATTTTGACTTGCGCGGTTTTCTTGTAGCGCTCTTGTGCATCTAGTTTTGTCTTGCGCTACAAGAAAGTCCAAATTAATGATTTCACAATATTAAGCTAATTATAAGAGTTTGAACTTCATTTAAGAGTCTTAATTTAATTTTTATGCTATTTTTAGACTTTTTAAATCCATATATGCCTTATATAAGCCCCTCAATTATAAAATCAAAGTAAAACTTGTAAAAATAAGCTAAGAAATCAAACATTATGAGAGTTAAAGGGAAAAATTAACATTATCCCTATCAACAAACTTTTCTAGAAACAAAAAGTAAAAGAAATATTCAAAATATGAATAAAAGTATAAAAAAAAATGGAAGACAAAAACATGACCTAACATCTGGCTCCTGCTGCAGGATGAAGTCCTCCTTGTGAGGCTTCAAGAACTTGTAGACCAGTGACTTCTGTACTACTATCTTCTAGTCTGCAAAATTTCCATTGGGTTATGGAGTCCTTATTCTGTTTATTCACACCGGTATATACAATTAAAATCCAGAATCCATTTCAAAAATTGTAAAAATGCTTGAGGAATCGTCCATTAACTGGACTAGACAAATACTCACCCTCGAAGGTCTGTAGAACAAAAGTATTGTTTTCCAAAAACTTCGTACTATGAAAGGACCAAACCAAAGGTTATCAAACTTCTCATGCTTTCCTTTTTGCTCCTTCCTAGCATCCCATCTCAAAACCATGTCACCTACTGAGAAAGTATTGTCTTTGATCTTCCTATCAAATCTTTCTTTAATCTTCAACCTGTATAGCTGTGCCTTTTCTTCCACTTTTTCTCATTTCTGCTGTAACTCTATCATTGCATAAATTCTTCTCTACATATCATTAGGTTCTTCCTGACAATATTGAAAAAAATTCATCACTGGGATACCCAACTGAATAGGAAAAACTACATCTGTACCATATACTAATTGGAAAGGAGAAGTTCCAATTGCTTTCTTAACTGTTATTCTATCTGCCCATAATGCATACTTTAGCATAGAATCCCATGATCTTTTATTATGCTTCAGCAATTTTCCAATACTCTGAATGATATTTTTATTTGATGACTCAGCTAAACCATTACCCTGAGGATAATAAGGAGTTGAGTGTTTCAACAGGATACCGTTCCTTTCACAAAATGCCCCCATAGCCTTAGATTTAAAAGCTTTTGCATTATCAGTTAATATTCTCTGTGGACATCCAAATCTACTAAGAATATTTTCTTCAATAAAACCTATGATCACCTTATCCATGGAATTCCTTGTGGGAATAGCTTCCACCCACTTAGTAAAGAAATCTGTTGCAGTCAAAATCCACTTATGTTGCCCTGAGGAAGATGGATTTATCTCTCTTATGAATTCCAAACCCCACTGCTAAAAAGGGGCATTTACTGCAATCGGTTTTAAATGTAATGACAACAACTTTTGTTTACCGGTAAATTTTTGACAAGGGATACATGCTCTTACCTACTGATATACATCTCAAAAATAATGAGGGCCAATAGTATCCAACTCTTATAATTTTATATGTTGTTTCTTTCCAATACTTATGACCTCCACAAGCACCTTCATGAGATTTAGAAATTACTCCTTCAATTTTAGGTTTATCTAAGCATCTAAGTAGAATACCCCCTGGATCTTTCCAGAATAGCTGTTGTTCTACCAAACAATACTTAGTAGTTTTTAACTTCAAAGACCTAGCAGTTGTTTTATCTAAGTGTACTGGACATTGCAAGTACAACATAAAATATACAATGTTTGCATACCATGTAGATGCTGAATAGAAATCCATAATCTTCTCTTTCTCCAGCTCTGCTTGATTTTGCTGGCTGTTCTGTCCTCAAATGCAGTCCTAAAGCTTGGCAATTTGAATCAGTTAACAGTTTAGCTAGGCCTTGCCCCATTTACTATATTTGTAGGTTTGATATCCACATCATATTCCATGATTTTATCAATCCACTTTCCTCTTTTTCCCTCACTATCAGGCTGAGTCAAAACATCTTTTATGGAAGCATTAGGCACATAAGCAATAACTTTGGAGTGCAAAACATAGATTATGAAGAATTTCAAATATTTTACCAAAGAGTAAACCTATTTCTCTAAAATGTTGTACTTCAACTCCAAATATCTAAGAGTTTTACTGAAGAATGCAATAGGCTATTCAAGACCATCCTTATTCTTCTGTAATAAAACAACAACCAATGTATCTTCAGATGCAAAAGAAAAGGTTAGAAATTCCGTTGTAAAATATGGACTTACTAATACCGGAGCTTCAGTAAGAGCCATCTTAATTTTTTCAAATGAATTCTTTGCTTCTGCAGTCCACTTGACTTCTTGATCCTTCTTCAGCATGGCTGTAATCTGTTTGATAGTCTCAACAAATTTGGTATAAACCAACGCAGAAAATTGATTTTACCAATGAAATATTGTACATCTTTTTTGATCCTCGGAAGACTTATTTTCAGTATTTCTTTCACCCTTTCCAGATCAATCCTTATGCCATCAGCTGAAACTAAATGACCCAATAATTTACCTTCCTGCACAGCAAAATGTGACTTGTTTGGATTAAGAGATAAACCATATTTTCTGCATTTCAGAAAAGTTTGTTTCAAATGTTTTAGATGTTCGTCATCCGATTGTGAAAATACTGTAATGTCATCTAAGTAAATTACTACAAACTTGTCTCTTTCCCCAACAAAGGCTATATCCATAGCTCTTTGAAAATTTGCTCCAACATTGATTAATCCAAAAGGCATTTTATCATACATGAAAGTTCCCCAGGGAGTAGTAAAAGTTGTTTTCTCTTTATCATCATGATGCATAGCAATTTGATTATATCCTGAAAAACCATCAAGCATATAAATCCTTTGTGCCCCAACTACCTTCTGTAATATTTGTTCTATTTTAGGTAGAGGGTAATTATCCTTCAATGAAGACCTATTCAGATTTCTAAAGTCAACACATAGTCTAATTTCTCCATTCTTTTTCCTAACAGGAACTAAATTAGCAACCCATGAAGAATACCTAATAGGAACAATGATCTTGGCATCTAATAACTTCTTCACTTCTTTTTCAATAACAGGAAACAAAGCTGGATTTATCCTCCTTAATTTCTGTCGAAAAGTTGTAACATTCGGTTTTAAAGGTACTTTATGTTGTATAATCCCAGTATCATATGTCCTCGTGTCTTCATAACACCATGCAAAATAATCAACAGGATCTTTTAACAACATAATGTACCTATTTCTCTGTTTTGTTGTGAGTGCTTTTGAAATCTTCACCATTCTAGGATGTTCTGCAGTACCAATGTTACAATCCACCACATTTTCTTCTGAAGATTGTACAACAGGTTTTAAAGGTGTATCATATTTTGAAAATATCCTTTCTAATGGCACCAAAAATTTAGGAATGAAATTACCTTTAACTTTGATAATCTTGTGGCCAGCAATTTCATTTTCAGCAATATCTTCAAAATCTTCAACCTCATCATCTTCTTCTTGATCAATCATGTAATTGGAAAACTCAGCTGTCATCTCTAAAAATATTTTTATTTCAGTTTCATCTTCAAAAAATTTCCACTGCCTTACGTTATCAGGCACGGAAGGTCTGTACCTAACCTCAATAGGATACTTTAGCTATGTAGTTTTGGGAATTCTAAAATGTGTGGCTGCTAAGGCCAAAGAATCAGTAGTCTGATTATGGTCCCTAGGAATATAGGTAATGTTAAAAGCCACAAAATAATTGTCTATCATATCCCATACCTCACTACGGTAGAATTTCAGCAAATCTTGTTTCACTTGATAGTTGTTCCTCACCTGCTGAACAACCAAATCGGAGTCGCCATATACAGAGATCTATTGAATGCCTAAATATTTGACAGCTTTCAAACCTAACAACAAAGCTTCATATTCTGTAGTATTATTGGTGGTAATAAATTATAATTTATACATCAGCTTCACTGTTTCACCACCCGGAGATATTAAAAGAACCCCTACTCCAACACCTTCCTTACAAGATGATCCATCAAAGTATAATTTCCAAAGTTCATCTTCTTGTTCCCTAATGCATTTAACTGGATTTTCCTTTTCAATCTGTAACAAACCAGCAGTATTATCATCATCACTAAAATGTAACATACAAGTACCCGAATCTTTATCAACAGCATACAGGGGATGATTTGTAGGGTTCTTGTCATCTGTCACAATATAGGAAAATTACAATTCTCTGTATAATCTTCTATTTTCTCCTCCAAACACAGGTATAGTGGCATATGTTAAATCAATTTGTAAAGTCTCAGCAACTTTCTTTGTCCAAGATCTAGAGAGGAGCAGTCCAAACTTAGGTGTAATGTCTGCTACTACCACATCCATAATCACACTCTTCATTGGTAGCTGAGCCAAAATGACAACCATATCTTTAATCACTCCTAAACATTTTACAACTCGTGAATCAAAAGAATACAAATCATGATAGGGTTTTGTTATATTCAAACCTAGAGCCTCCATGACGGCCTTTGGCATTAGGTTATGTGATGCTCCTGGATCCAGAAGACAGTTATGTATCATATGTTCATGAATAATCAGTGTGATGTAAAAAGGAGGTGATGCACTAGCTTCATTTTCAGTTTTTTTAGCTAAAGCTGATCCAATAAAGATTTTAGGGATTTTTTCTTGCAAATTCATTGTATCAGAAAGAGGATGACTTTTTTCTAAACCAATCATTTTAAGAAATGAATCTTTGTAAGAAGGATTTTTCATTAAATCAGTAAAAGGCATAGGAATCTTGGCAACTTTATTTGTCCAAGATCTAGAGAGGAGCAGTCCAAACTTAGGTGTAATGTCTGCTACTACCACATCCATAATCACACTCTTCATTGGTAGCTGAGCCAATATCACAACCATATCTTTAATCACTCCTAAACATTTTACAACTCGTGAATAAAAAGCATACAAATCATGATAGGGTTTTGTTATACTCAAACCTAGATCCTCCATGACGACCTTTGGCATTAGGTTATGTGATGCTCTTGAATCCAAAAGACAGTTATGTATCATCTGTTCATGAATAATTAGTGTGATGTAAAAAGGAGGTGATGCACTAGCTTCATTTTCAGTCTTTTCAGCTAAAGCTGATCCAATAAAGATTTTAGGGCTTTTTTCTTGCAAATTCACTGTATCAGAAAGAGGACTATTTGCTAAACCAATCATTTTAAGAAATGAATCTTTGTAAGAATGATTTTTCATTAACTCAATAAAAGGCATAGGAATCTTAATTTTTCCTAATTCATTTTCCAGATTAAAATTCTACACACTTTTGTTTACCTCTTCAACTTCCATGTTCTTCTTTTGTTTATCCTGAATTTGTTTTTTCTCTAACACGGGATCAGATTGTTGTTTAGTAGGTACAACTACCTTTTTCTTTGGATTTTGAACTACTTGCTTTGGACTTGACCTCAAATTCAAAGTTTTCTTTGGCTCATTCTGATATGCATCAGCAGTTACAACAGTCATTTCAAGATTTAAATAATTTTCTGTTTCGAACATATCAACATCATAGTATTCTGAATTTAAAAACTCTTCTTCAGTGACAAAACCCTCAGTTAATTGCTCTTGAAAATAATTCATATCCTGGTCTGTATCCTCAAATAACAATTCCTCTTCAATGTCTTCTTCATCAACAACATTATTCTGAAGAGAGGGTGGTACTCTTTGATCCTCAGTTTCTCTCCTTTCTTGTTGTATATCATTTTTTCTTCTTTCTCTAGGTATGAAACGAGGTGCAAACTATCTCCTAAATTGGTTTTGATTGTTGGTGTTTCTCTCACCTTCTTGAACAGGTTTGCTTGAATTCTTTTCTAGTTCCAACTTGTTTAATTTTGCAGTCAGGATCTTAACTAGCTTGGCCATTTCATCAATTTTACCTTTTGCTGAGTGGGATGTTGAAACCCTTGGAACTACCTCTTTCTTACCTTTCCTATCATATATCTGTTGAGCTGTATTTCTGTTCAATCTATTAGAAGCTAATATATTAGACTCCACTTCTAATGTTGCATCATGCATGTTCAGTAAAGAAATAGGTCTTCTTTCTCTTAGAAGTAAGGAAAATTCATGATCAAAGGCATTTGCATATGTGAGTTTTGCAGATGTTTCTGAAGGTTTTATTTCTATAGGAATTCTGCCATACATTTTATTGAATCTCTTCGAAAACTCAGCTATGGTTTCATCCTTCTTTCTCCTAAGGGATCCAAACTCAGTTATATAATAGGTATGATCCTTGGTGTCTCCCCATTATCTCATGAAAAGGTCCTGAAGCTCTTCTATGATAGTGATAGAATTTGTAGGCAACTCCCTGAACCTTTTTCTGACATCTCCATCAAGACTTTGTAAAAACATCCTCATCTATACATCCTTAGCTTCAATATTATGATTATCAGCATAACTGAGAAAGGCCTCCCAATTCTCCTCGACTGTAGTTTCACCTTGTCCATTAAACCTAGGCAGGTATTTCTGGTAATCACCTCCAGGAAGTGCATTCAAAGGCTGAGGTAAAACTAAAGGTGCATACCTAGCTGCAACCATTCAGTCGATCATATCTAATGGTTGATTTTGGGCTACCATTTCTAAGTTGACTGGTTTTGGTGATGGAAAGACTTTCATGGAACTTGGTTGAAATGGATTTTTACCAACTTTTAGATGAAATAGGGTAATTTTACTAGGAGATATTGTCTTTCATTTCTTTAAGGATTGAGAATCAGTGAAAACTTGAAAATTACTGACAGGAATTATAGGCTTCAACCGAGGTGAATTTTGTTCTTCTCCCTTCAAAGCAGATAAAGATGATGAAATATCTAACTGATTAGGGTTACTTAGGGTTGGTTATGACTGAGACCTTCTCATTTTCCTAGCTATTTTGAGTATCTATTCTGGGTCTGAAACACCCAACTGTAAAGGTGAACTAGGTCTATTTCTTGTCCCAACTCCCTTAGTAGCCAATGTGAACTACTGGTGTAAAGTAGTCTTTAATATTTGCTGGTTTAATTTCACCTCTTACAACTAGTGAAATGATAAGCATCCTAGGGAAAAATAGGTTTTCAACTTCATTCCCCAGTAACGATGCCAAAGATGTTAGTGCCAGAAATTGTTCCCAGAATACAAGAGAACAAGCCAACACAATCTCAATAATCACAATAAAGTAAAATATTGTTTTTAGGGTTTTCAAGGTTTTTGGTTGGGCAGTTTGAAGACAAGAGGGTAAACATTCATAAAACTAAATTAAATACTAAGTCATGAGCATTTGAATGACTGAGATGTATAACACATAAACCATAATCCAACAGAAAATGCAATACTAAATTTCACCCATAGTTAGCAAGCATTCCAAGCATAAAAACATTAAACAAAAAATGAATATACCAGTTGAGTAATTAACACAAATTATAAATGAAACTAGTTAATAATCTGAAGGGCATATAGTGCATATATTTCATAGTTCAGTCTTCAAAAAACACATAAGATTTTTTACTTAGCTCATAAACAAAGCCTGATAGCCTCCCCTTGTCAACAAAAAATTTAACCATTTGTCTTCTTTCAGACTTACATTTATCCTATTCTTCAAAATCAGTTGAATAACTGAACCCTAACTATTTTAAGACTACCTATCGAATAGTTCAATCTAAATCATCCTTACAAAAATAAAATAACTTTTCAAACTTAACTAATAACTGATTTTCTTGACTAACTTTACAAATCTTTTGCTGCTTCAGCTAGTAAAGAAATTCCTTCCAAGGCTTGAGCTTTCCTTCTCACCTTCAATTGTTCTGTCTCCATGTCTGCAATCCTCCTTGTTAGCTCTTCATTATGCTGTTGCAGGTCCTGGATGGTTTGCTTTAACTCTTTGAACTAACTTTCTATTTGCCTTTTCCTTTTAAGTGCTTCTCTAGAAACTGTAATCAACTTCTAGTAATGACTGTTAACTTCCTCCAAATCTTCTCTAAGTCTCCTGTTTGCAGTAACTAGCCCATCATTAGCTTCATGCCTATATTCAATCTAATACTTGTATTGCTTAATGCTTCTTTGTAGATTTTCTTTTTCAGAATCAATACATTTGTCTCCTGTTATTGTTTGCATCCCTTCTGGTGTCCATGGGATTTTCAGTCTTTTATATATTTCTTCATCTGCATTCATAAGTTCTATGGAGTTCACAAGAAAATTTGGATGTTCTTCATTTTTAGCCTTGTAGGGAACTTCTTCTTTAACCATATCCTTCTTCTCTAAACAGGAACTTTTTACCTCACTTTGTTGCTGTTCTTGAAACATTTGATTTCGAATCTCCAGAAATATATCAGAGATCTTGGTATCAGTAATGCCATATTTTCCTTTTGATTCTATTCATTTTCTACCTTTATTTCCATCTTCACTATCATGCAATTTTACTTCAGATGATGAATCCTCTATCACTGTAACCTTTTCTTTAGCCAATTTGGGATTCAGTAGATTTTTCATGTTTAATCTAAGTTTGTTTTTTGGCCTTGTTTTAGGTCTCCAGACTGCTGCAATCTCTCCCAACATCTTCAGAGCCTTTCCTTGATGAGTTATCGAGGAAAATTCAACAACCTTCATTTTTTCCCTTCTTGACACTGTTTCCTCATCACAATGAATGTGAACTTCTTTCTCAGCACAAACCCTAGCTTCATTAGTAACAGGAATTCTAGCCTCATCAAATAGGTATTTTTCAACCTCCTCTGATAGTACTATAATAGGGATTTTCTTTTTCTCCTCAATATCTTCTTTTACATTTTGAATTGATTCTACGGGTAAAACATCTACAACAGGATCAACTTCTTTAATTTCGTACTGTAAAATCTGGCTATCCTCATGATCAACTCACTGCTCAAATTCAAAGTTTTTATTTTCCTGTTTTGAAGCTTCTTCTGGTTTATCATTTTCTTCACCCTTGACTGTTACCTTTTTCCTAAGATTCTTAATCAGAGTTTGACCTTTATCTACTTGTCTTCTATGAGATTGTTCCTTCTGATCAGTCTTGAAACCTGACCAAAAAATGAAATGCTCCCAAGTCTTCTCCCTTTTCAGCAATACAGTACTTATGGTGAGCTTAATGAGTCCATGGTTAAAAACAGATTGCTTTGTATGATCTTGGTGCTCTCTCACCCTACATGACATCTTTTGTAAACTTTTCATAAATAAGAAAGTTAAATTCATTTTAGACTCATTACTAAGATGCTGGAGGAACCTAAAGTGATATTTGAAAACAAAGGAAAATCTACCCTCACAGGTGACATAGCTCTGCAAGAATTTAATAGGCTCAATCCACTCAAGTTTAAAATTTTGAATTGGAACACATTTTCCCCAGTCTGAAACTACAATAGGAAGCACGTATCTTTGAGAATTAAAGGTGAAAGGAACCTTTTTAAACTAGAACTCACCTTCATCCAAAATCCCTATTTCTTCAGCTATTAACTCTCTAGTTAATTTGAACTTCAAGGTGTCAAAAGACACTATATCTTTGTCTAAACATTGAGAAAATTTGTATGACACCTCTGAATGATGACCTTAAATCCTTTCGAAGAACATTAACCATCCTGCATTTGCAAACAACTGTGTACAATCTGGAAAATTATTTACCCAGCTTAAGTCTGAGGGTGCTTCCCTATTTTTTTTTCAACTCTTTTTCATATTTACTATGGTTAAACATCTTTTGTAAATACACCACAGTATGACTATCTTCAAATCGTAACAAACTGGCCTAGAATACAGTATAGGGATCTCGAAAAGGCTCTACTCTGAATTCCTCTGTTTAAATGATGAATACTTTGAATGTATTGGTTAATAATTCATCATTTAACATGGATTAGGTCTAAAACTAGTATTCTGTCTTCGAATTTGTCATTAGTCATTTCTTCAGAAAAAGACCCAATTAAAAAACCCTAGTAATGGCACGCGGACTACCTGTTAAGATAACCAATTTGAATGTTGGAAAATGGTTATTTCAATTGTCAGGTGTCGAATTACATGATCCACCTTTCTCTGACCGCTTAGACCACTCCAGCTAACCACTCCTACAAGCCCTAATTCTCGCTCAATTTCAAAATACCGATTATCAAGCACTGATTTCTCACCATGATCTTCAATTACTCTTCGTGCAATTCAAATAAAAACATCATTCCATCCATCTTTGTTCCATTATACTATGCATATCATTATTATATCATCTTCTACAAACGACTGCCATGATTTCGCCCTTATGATAATATTCCACCTTCCTTAGTGATTAAGCTGCAGAAGACACGTATCAAAACCATCATACAATGTGATTGACACCTCAGGTGTGATAATCCCGAAGAAATTGGACCCAAAAAAATGATGATTTTGACTGGCACGATTTTCTTGTAGCGCTCTTGTGCATCTGTTTTTGTCTAGCGCTACAAGAAAGTCCAAATTAATGATTTCACAATATTAAGCTAATGATAAGAGTTTGAATTTGGTTTAGGAGTCTTAATTTAACTTTTATGCTATTTTTAGACTTTTTAAATCCATATATGCCTTATATAAGCCCCTCAATTATAAAATCAAAGAAAAACTTGTTAAAATAAGCTAAGAAATCGAACATTATGAGAGTTAAAGGGTAAAATTAACATTATCCCTATCAACAAAATTTTCTAGAAACAAAAATTAAAAGCAAGATTCAAAATATCAATAAAAGTATTAAAAACAATGGAAGACAAAAACATGACCTAACACTTAGTTTACCAATCATAAAATTAAGATAGGAAGTATCTTCTAGGATATTGTCAAGTTAAGATAAGTTCTTTCGTTAACCATGTGTGCTAGAACATAGTTTAGTATCACACTATAATATGTTGATCAACAAACCCATCTCAAAGATTTACCAAATCAACTTGTATGAAAGTATAGTTATTCCATATAATGTGAAATTTATACAATGTCAAATCTAGGATAAGGTTGAAATGGATATACATCTTTTGAGTGTATGGTCTTAAGAGTTTTTAGAGTTAACTCTTCTTCATCAAAAGAGGCAAGATTGTAGTTTAAGAGAATGAATTATTTCCTTTTTTTTCCCAAAAGAATCATATGCTTATGTTCAAGACTAGACTCCAAATGCATGTTTAAAATAAGCAAAAGTCGGAGTACTATAATTTCATCTTAGATAAAATCTGGATCAAAATTGCTATAAATGAAAGTACCAAGTATTCTTGGATTTAATTGTAATCAACTAGTAACTTGATTTTATTTTGCATAGTACCTCGATCATGTTCTACACCCATGCAGATGCAGTTTGTTATAAATATAATTATGGAGATGTGACAACGTAGATAAGATCAACATTACCTCATGGATTCAAGCTATTCTTAAATAATCTAATACTAGCATCATATTCATGCTAGGGACGTATCTTCTTGACCTCTTTATAAATATTATTTTACTGGAACTTACGCTTACCCGTTAGAACCTGTAAGGATCCATCAGTCCCCATTGTGTTAGCTTAAAGTTAACTAAGCCCTAATCACACATAAGAAAATTTCCCTACTTAACAAAAGAAATAAACAATATATCTAGCATCAGTAAAATACAAGTTCCTTTTCTACTTTTGGAAGAATTATTATTGCTAAGTCGAAAATAGTACTAAGACAGCTATCAAGGAGAAGCTTATAGATTATAAAGAAAAAATATTATAAAGAAGCAACTCTTTGTTTCTCTTACAAACTGTTTAATTATCTACTAACCGTTAGTGGTACTTTAGCGGTGAGATTATACATTTTATATCACATGAAAAATTTTAATTTTTTACGAATTTTGAGTTATTACATGTGGTATCAAAGCATAAGGTTCAAACACTAGGCATGGATGTAGCTCAACTTGATTATTTGGAATAGTAAATTTAAATAAACATGCTAATGTTGATTTCTTTTGGATGATACATCCAGAGAATTTTATTTTTGAGTTAATGATAGGTATGGATAGATTGGAAGAATATGTGGATGAGGAGTCTCCTTACACTGAACGAAATAATTTTCAAAAAGAACCGAAACAAGAAGGGATAACTAATAATTCTTCTAAACTACTACAAACAGTTAATAAACTAAAAACAGAGATGGAATCAGTTAGGAAAGAAAACGAGAGGATTATGAGAGCTCAGGAAGAGCTAAATCAGATTTTAATGGAAAGATTTCACACTGAGGGAAAAGATAACAAAACCGAGTCTGAAGATATGGGTTATCAGCATAAAAATAAAAAGACCAAACAAGTTAAAAATGAAAGTAGCTCATCTTCTAAAGTATATGGTGATTCACATAAAAACAACTTCCATTATACTAGTGACAGTAGTGAAGATAATCACCATACTGGGAAGATAAAGTAAAAAGCCTTACGAAGAAATATCTGGGGAATTCAAGAAGATCAAGCCACCAAATTTTAATGGAGAAACTGAAAAGGGGGAAGAAGTAGAATTCTGGCTATCTGGGATGAAGAAATACTTCCAAATTTATAACTACTCTAATCAACTGAAGGCCAGGATCATTATTTATAATCTTACAGGAAAAACAGATATATGGTCGAAGGACTTAAAAAGAGTAAAAGGCATAAGTGAGAAAAATATAAATTGGAGTACATTTAAGAAATATTTCAACAAGAAATTCTTATTTGAACAGTATTATGAAGAAAGGGCTAAGGAATTTTACGAGCTAAAATTGGGAAAAATGAATATGAAAGAACTAAATAGTAAATTTCTAAGTCTACTCAAGTATGTGCCATATATTGTGGACGAGAAACCTAAGGTATAGCTGTTTGTTAGTTGTTTACCTTATCATATAAAAGACATAATTGAGTATGACAATCTGAAAACTTTAGAAGAAGCAATGATAAAAGCAATTTTTTGTTATGAACAGAATCGTAAGAAGGAAAGTATGACCAATTGGAAGGCCAAAAGGAATAATAACTTTGAACAAAAAAAAGAAATATTTTGTGCCTAATTGAAATTTTAAGAATAGTAATACTAGAAATTTTCCTAGTAAAAATTTCCAAGGGAACAAAAGTAATTCACAGACCAATCTAAACAATCAAAGGAATAAAGAATCTGCTAACAACCACAGTAACTATACACTACAACAAAAACTGGATTTAACATCTCTTTTTGCATCCTTTTTTGCGTGTAGACCATCTTTCAGTGTATTTTTCTTCATTTTATGGACAAAATGGTGCAATTTCATGTGTTGGTGCTATTTTAGGCATTTTTTGCGTCCTTTTTCTAAATCTGGCACAAATTGTGACGTAATTTGCACCAGGTTTTTCACCTAGTTATGCGCCAGGTTTTTCATCAGGTTTTGTGACAGGTTTTGAGACTAGTTTGTACATCTACTCTCTGTGCCCCCTTTTATGCCAATGTTTGCCTCAACTTTTACGCCCTTGTTTTCATCCACTTTTGCATCATTTTTTACATCCACTTTTGCATCCACTTCTGCTTCTTTTTTTGCATCCCTTTGTGCACCAAGTTTTGCATCAAAGTTTACATCCTATTTTGAGTCTAGTTTTGCATCTCGTTTTGTTTCAGCCATTTTTGCATCCATTTTTTCGTCCACTTTTGCACCCACGTTTTCATCCCTTTTTGCATCCGATTTTGCATCTACTATTGCATCCATGTTTGCATCCACTTTTTTCGTGTCCCAATTCACACCCATTTTTGCGCTTACTTTTACACCCACTTTTGCTTCAACTTTTGCATCCATGTTTGCATCTTTTTTTGCATCTTTTTTTGCATCCAATTTTACATCAGTTATTGCATCCCTTTTTGCATCCATTTTTGCATCGGGTTTTGCGTTGGGTGTTACGACTACTTTTGCATCTACTTTTGTTGCATCCACTTTCGCATCCAATTTTGTATCCAATTTTACATCCATGGTTGTATCCACTTTTGCGCCACTTTTTTTATCATGTTTTGCTTCCATGATTGCATCATTTTTTGCATCCACTTTTGCATCACCTTTTGCATCCATTTTTGGTGCACCCCATTATGCACCCACTTTTGCGCCTACTTTTGTTGCATCCTTTTTTGTATCCATGTTTTTATCCACTTTTGCATCCAGTTTTACACCCAGATGTTGAAGATGAAAGTGGGGATAATGATTATGATATTGAGGATGGTTATGATGATGATGATAATGCTGTTGATAATGAGGAGAACGACGACAATGATGATGATGATGAGGATTATGATGATGATGAGGAGGAGGAGGAGGAGGAGGATAATGGCAATGACGATATTGCCGGTGATTATGATGGCAATGGAATGAATGGTGATGATGGTGATGATGACAATGGCAATGATGATGAGTACAATCAGAATGATGATGTTGATCATCTTAAAAAATAAGTTGTTATTTTTCATGCATAAATCGTGTGTGTCCTCCATGACCCTTTTCCACTAATCACATATTTTGGGTAGATGCTATTTTCTTATGCCAAAGGTAATGATGAATAACTGATGAAAATGTCAATAATCATGATGATGATGTCAAGGAAAACGGTGATGATGATGACATGGATGATGATTATGCCGATGATGATGACTATTGTGATAATCATGATGACAATGACAAATATGACGATGATGATGATCATCATCATCATCATTTCCATCATCACCTTATTTAAAAACATCATCATTGTCATTGTCATCTAGTTCTTCACCATCATTATTTAAAGCATATGGGATATGTTTACCATTTAAAGCATGCATAACAAGTGGGATTATTCTAAAACACCCCACCAAAGTACAAAATTCAAACCATAAGGGAAACATAATATTGAAATTGTTCCAATTTTCTTTCTCCCAACAAAACATGCTTCATTTTAGGGAATTATGTTAAAATCCATACATTCATAGTCCATCCATACTATACTTGTAATAAATGTAAATATAATACTTAACCGAATTTATAAAATAGGTAAATATTTTATAAACAGCCTTATGATATATAAACTTCTTTCACCTTAATAATGGTAAAATAAGTAAATATAATAACAAGAGCAATGAGGTTGCAATGTCCTCGAGGATAGATTTAAGATTTAAGATTGAATGCAAATAAAAATGCTCCATGTAAGACTGAGTTGCTTTTAAGAGGATTATATCTTTGAAAAGATCCAGGATGCTAAATGATTCAAAAACACCATATCATGATAACTAACAACACACTGGCCACAAGTCTAGGGAGATGATACCAGAATTAATTATGAGAAAAAGGGTGGCAAGACTCGGGTTGAGCCAAATTGTGGAAAAGTAGAGTAGCTGGCAGAGAATATAGTACACCTACCACCAGCCAACAATTCAAGGTAGATCCACCAGCAAATCCAAGTCTCGGGAATTCAGCAGCAGCATATCTCTTTTTTGTGCAAGTATAGGTGGAGAAAGCATGACTCTAGATGCATTAGAAAACATCATAATACATTTAGACAACATTTGAAAGCTTGTGGGTAGAAAATCCAATGACTTGATTACAAGACATATAGAAAGAAAGTCCATTAATAATCTTTACAGTCCAATAGGAGATTTTAAGATAAAAATAAGTTCTACTTCCTCCATAAAGAAGTCTATACACTTTAGATTCATACATCAAATGTGGGTTATTTTTCTTCACTCGCTCATGAAAAAGTCATTGAGGAACATCAATTAAGGATTTTCAGAGTGATTTACAAACACATATTTTGTTCACTGGTATATTTATGATCTATTTGAACTAGAAAAGCCCGCTAAACAAGAAACTGAAAAATAATATGATTGATGAGACGCATAACAATGGAAGCATTTAATTCACACAAAACACCAGAAAATAGTAGAGGTATACCATATAGGTGCATGTGTTGTATGGGAGTGTAGAATTTCAAAGGAAATGTTGCAACAATGAGGATTAATTTCTTCAAAAAATTGAATAGCATAGCTCACAGACATCATGCATTGTGGGTGCATTGTGGGGTGAGTAAAACCCTTACAACTCAGGTTCCATATTTGCAGTGTTAACTTAAAAGTAAACTCTTATTGAATATAATTGGAAAATAAATGAAAATTGTTTGTGCCAGAAATTGTTTCCAAGGCCAAAGAA
Source organism: Pseudotsuga menziesii (assembly GCA_001517045.1). Taxonomy (NCBI): domain Eukaryota; kingdom Viridiplantae; phylum Streptophyta; class Pinopsida; order Pinales; family Pinaceae; genus Pseudotsuga; species Pseudotsuga menziesii. The sequence goes on from LPNX010258598.1 coordinate 277,733, forward strand.
ACAAGCCAACACAATCTCAAGATAAAATCAATAAAGTAACTAGGTTTAGGGTTTCTGATGTATTTTCTTGGTTATTAAATTTTGGGGAAAGGCAGGGAATACACTCATGAGAAAATTAATAACTAAATCATAAATAAAAGAAGACAAAGATGCATAATACATTCAACAAGATCCAACAGAAGACAGTATTGAAGTTCATTCATAAAAGACAAGCATCACCGACATATAAACATAAACCAGTAAATGAATATATCATTTAAGCAACTAGACAAGCTGAACAATGAAGCCAACACAGAAAATGAAGGATAAAAGTGTCATATATCTCATAATTTCATCATCAAATGCATACAAGAGATTTATACTTAACTCATGAACAAGTCTGAACTCATGAACAAGTCTGCAGACCTCTTGAAGCTATCCCAAAAATCGAACCCCTCTTCAGTCCCTTTGTCCCTTTTTTATAATTACAAAGAATTAGTTCTATCTCTCCTTAATTAGGTCGAAATTGAAACTACCCAGCAGTTACATTAACTAACTAACTCAACTAATTGACTAAAAATAGCAAATCGGATTCCTGGCAAATATGGCGAATTTATGGAAAATAGGTGTCAAAGAAGCTTCCATATCTCTCAATTGGCGACACCTGTGTAAAAACTGAGATATTTTTTGTAAATGGGTCTGTGATGGAAAAAAACCTCTCTTGGTTTTTAAAAATTCATCTCCAATCAATCATAATATGCCCCACAAAAAGAACACTAAAACAGGAAAATATTAAATATTTAAAATCCCTGAAAAATAGTCTGCAAAGATTAAACTGAATATTTCAAACCTTGACAGATGTTGCAAAACGGAGAGAGGTTTTTGTATATGGGTATCTTATGAATAAAAAAATCTTTTGTTTTTCAAAAATTCCTCTCCCTTAGCTCGTGGTCGGCAGTTTACTTAAATAACCAAAAACAGGAAAAACTGAGCAGAATTCTCAGTAATCTGTGTATTTCACTGTAAACTGGATGCTACTTTACTGTTATATATCTCCACAAGTGTTTACCAACAGATTATTTGCACTGTTTCCTTCATGAAATGTAGTTCAGTTGGTCTGCATTTGAGGGCTTTATGAAATGAAATTGAATTTAGACCTTCTAATTCCTGAAAGATTATGCATTTCTGTAACTTCTTTTGACCGAGCTGCAACAAATTCAGACTCACTGTGCTGAATTCTTATTTTGAAAAAATATCCTTTACTATATTTGGTAGAGAGTTCTAAACCTATGCTCTGGTTAGCAGTAGTTGCAACTCCAATAGAGGGGACATCCTTTCTAGCAGGGCCTACAGAAAATGCTCCATAATGTTCATCAATACATTTATAATCGAAAGGAAAGAGATTCCTTGTAGCTTCCTCATTCCTGTCCAGCTTCATAATATTTAATTTAGAACATCTTCCTTGAAAGTCTTGCCTTATTTCACTCACTCTCATCATTTGCCAGAAATTTGCATCCAATTGCCAGAATAGTTGCCAGAATCTCCCTCACATGAGACTGACACCTATTTACATGAAAAAAAACTTGGCAAAACACATATCAAATGTGGCCAATGATTTATTTAACACTTTAGGAGCGAAATCCCAAAAAAATCGGACTAAAAAATTACCATTCTGGCAAAAAACGATTTTCCTGTAGCGCTGCAGTGTTAATTTTTGGCAGTTGCGCTACAGGAATAATTTAAAACCAATTTTGGCACTTTTTTGTCAGTAATTCCATTTTGAATGAGGTTTAAATGCTAAACTATGCTCATGATGTGACTTGTGAATCCATTATTAAATATATTGATCTTTAGAACCCTTCAAAAGCTTAAAAGAACAAAACTAAATAAAAATCTGAAGGTAAAAATTGAAAATTTCACTAAAAATCTAAAAATTTCACTAAAAATCTAAAAATTTCCATAGTAAGTAAAAGAGTAAACTCAAACAAATATGCAAGCTAAAATAAAAATGACAATCAAATATAAAATTTGAAAAAACAAGTTCCTGACTTAACATCTGGCTCCAGCTGCGGGATGAAGTCCTCCCTGTGAGGCTTCAAGAACCTGTAGACCACTGCCTTCTGTCACCAAAACTGCCTGCTTTTCTGCAAAAAATCCATTGGGATATGGAGTCTTTATTCAATCCTTCACACACTGATATATACAATGAAAATCAAATCTCTTTCTCTGAGGAACTGTCACGTCCCCATGCCTCCGACCAGCAAAGAGGACGCGATCTACTAACTTTATCAGACCGGGCTAACCGCCCATGAACATGTACAGACTTAAAAATTGCCCAAAACAAAATGCTGAAGGAGAGAATGCATTGCAGTATAACATGCCTAAATGCATTCCATTTAACATACACAACTACAATTGTAGATTATGCATAGCTATAATTAATTATCCTTGCACAGCGGAAACAAAAGCATTCAAACAAGCATTCGTTTAACATGTTCATTCCAATTTAATTAACAGTAAATATAGAATTGCAGAGGTAAAATGCACAAGATCACTTATCTTATAAAATCTTTGCTCCGCAACCAGCTACGTCGCTGCAACGTTCCTCCCAACCATAGGCTAGCGTGCTCATCAATCTCTCAGCAACGCTGCCACCCCCAAGCTGGGCATGATTCTCCAAGGAATAAGGGAACTAGCAGGCTTACACATAGCCAGGATACACAAAAACACACAGCCAAGCCAACAGAGTTGGGTTTATCAGGCCATTAAGGAGTGGAGAAGGAAAATTACTAAGCTGGTGAGCTCATTACAGAGCCAAGAACACCTACACTCGAACTAGCCTGACCTCTAAGACACCCATCCACACCCAACACAAGGAATCAGTCCCTTCTCTGCTACACAGTCCCTCAGGCCCTGCATTCCCTTCCAGTGCTATTCAGGGGTGATGGAGAAGAAGGCCAGCCCTCTAGCTCTATTTGTGTGGTTTCTAGCACCAGGTTTATCAAGAAACCAAGCCAACACCCTTACTCCTCACACAGTCCAAATACCAACAATTGCACTCAGACAATCAATTCAGCTCACAGCTTAAACAGGGAAAAACGAATTACACAGTCCCAAACGTGACAGCAAAAACGGCTCACAATATGGGGAAAAACACACAGCCCTGAAGCTTATCAGTGAGCACAACTCTCAGCAGGGAAAAATGTCCCAAATAGCCTGTGCGTGAGGCCAATAGTCACTGAGACAGTCAAAAACGTGAATGGCTCTTCCCAGCCATGGTAAAAACACATGAAATCACAAAAAACGTGAATGGAAAAATGCACCAGCAGTTCCAAAAACGTGAGGAAGACAACCCAGGCCCTGGCATTACAAAAATGACCTCCAATCCCTGGGAAAAATGAAGCCAACAGCCAAAAACGTGGATGGAAAGACACAGGAAAAACTTCAGCTGCTCCCCAAAACATGAGAAAACTGAAGAACGTGAATGCCTAGCAGAATGGCATACGTTTTTGGGCGTTTTCCTTGCCAAGGAAGTCAGAACACGTTTTTCAAAAATGGGTCTCTGCCCAATTCGAATTTGGTTGCCCATACTCTTCCCCTTCCATGCAATAACTAACTCAACCACATTCTAGCAGAATTAAATGATTGGAGAAAAGACAAGAAAGGTAGTTGACAGCTTGGTGGGTTTTCTCATAGACATTTGGCTTTTCCCCATTGGCCCATAGGTTAAATATTTCACCCCCCCTTATCCTTGGAATATCATGCCCCTTCGATTTAGTTGCCGCGACCGTAGCTGGTTGTGCCCATTAATTAATTATGATGCCTATTTACATGATGGCCAACATAATATATGCCGGATGCCCCAATATACCATCGGTGACAAATTTAAATCCAAAAACATAGCATTACCGATCAATGGTGGGTCTTTGGCCCTTAGCTCCGCACCATGATCATTACAATATATACATCATGTACATTTAATGTAACGGGGTCAAAACCGGGACGTGACATTCCCCTCCCCCTTCAATAGCACTGTCCTCAGTGCTTTACAAAATTGAACAAAAGTTACACTGGCATCGCCTCAATGTTCCGTAGAATTGAACAAAAATGGATGTGCCAATCGCATGGCATCCTTTAGCTCCCATGTAGCCTCTTCAGGTCCGAAGTGCTCCCATTGCACCTTTACCTGACCTATGGCTCGGTTCCGGAGCATTGTGACCTTCCTGTCGAGGATGCGCATTGGCTCGATTCGGAACTCTCCCTTGGGTTCCACCTGAATCACATCCCAATTTATCACATGGTTAGGATCATGTACATATCTCTTAAGCAAAGAAACATGAAAAACGTTATGAGCTCTAGTGCTAGCAGGCAATGCAAGTCTATATGCAACTGGCCCTATTCTTTCAAGCACTTCGAAACGGCCCACAATATCTCGGTGACAACTTGGCACAACTTCCAAGCTTCAAGGAACTCTTCCTTTCCCTCACTCTGAGGTAAACATGATCCCCGACACTAAACTCCCTGTTCATCCTATGCTTATCCACATAGCTCTTATGTCTGTCCTGTGCGGCTTTCAGCTTCTGCCTGATCTTTACAACCTCTTGCTCCATTTCCTTGAGCAATTCTGGTCCAAGCACAATCCTGTTCACTGGATTATCCCAAGTCACTGGTGTTCTACACCTTCTTCCATACAAAGCTTCATACGGACTCATCCCCAAGGATGCTTGATATCCATTATTATAAGCAAACTCTACCAAGTGTAAGTAATCTTCCCACTTGGTTGGTTTGTCCATCACATACATGCGAAGCATATCTTCAAGCACCTGATTAACTCTCTCGGTCTGTCCATCTGTCTGAGGATGGTATGCAGTGCCGAAGTTTAGTTTTGTACCCAAATCTGCAAACAGCCCCTTCCAAAAATTGGAAGTAAACTTGACATCTCGGTCAGAGACTATTGCCTTAGGCAATCCATGCAATTTGAAAATCTCCTTCATGAAGATCTTTGCAATGTCACCAGCCTCATACGAAGACTTAACCGGTATAAAATGTGCTGCCTTTGTCAACTTGTCTACCACAACCATGATAGAATCATGTTGTCTCCAAGTCATTGGCAATCCTGTAATAAAA